>CALSBZ010039590.1:0-29060 GCA_943591055.1 Gobionotothen gibberifrons | reverse complement strand
CACACACACACACACACACACACACACACACACACACACACACACACTGTGAGGAGAGGGGAGGGACCAGATTAAGTCAACAACTGCTGACTCATTGGCCCAGGAATGAACAACGAATTAGAAGATAGCAAGGGAGAAGCATCCGACACAACTCCTCCCACTGAAATTGTATGTAAGCTGTTTGATTTCAATATTCGGGGCTCTTGTTCTGACTGGCTGTCGTGATATGTGTATCGCACGGTGGTAGAACCTGAGTCCGGAGTACGGGGTACTGTATTTGGTATGTATTTGGTATGTATTTCTGTATTGTTGTTTTTTACCATTAAACTCAGCTTGTTGCTTATGTCAGACCTCGGTGTTCAAGTTCTTTCCTTCAAAAGGCTACTCATCAAACGATCGGCACGGAGTAGAGTCAAACCTTCAACCACTCCACTAGGTGGTGCTCCAACAGTACCCTAGCAGCAGCATATTTACCCCTTTGAAAGTCTTTAGAGTCTGGCCTGGATAGCTGGTCACAAATATCCTTCACCAAAGTGACACACTCTGTCTGTCTCTTGTTGGCCTCTTATGATGCTGCTGTCTTTTAATATATGATTATTTCTCAGCCGCTAGTTCGTTCCTCGTCAATTCTTCAGTCTCATCAGCCTCATCCTTCCATCAGTCCCAGTCAACGCATCAGCCTCCAGCACACTTCCAGTGTCTGACTCCATATGATATTGTCCTGATGCTGTAAGGGTGATGCCCAAGCCCCCAGGAAGTTTGCTGGACTCTGAGGAAAATATTCGTTGTGGCCAAACGGAGATACTACCCTTCCATATCAGCCGCTGGGCCCAGAAAGACTTTTTCCCATTGACTAAAATTGGGAAAGAGAAGTCTGTAAATCGTTGGATATATTTTTTTAAACTAAATAAACTACCCAGTATGAACATTTGTCTAGCCCTTATTTAAAACATTCGTTCCTCAAGTTGTAAAAATGTGCTAATAACGTTATTCTGAGAGTTATTTCCCTCTGCATTATGAATGCGCATCTAACCCACGGGACCGCGCCGCCCGGCACGTTCATGTGACGTGTTCAGTACTACATGAGTTTTACCTGTACCCATGGATGCACAATAAGAACGGATTATATGATTATATGAATACTTTCGTGACGTTTTGCTCTCTTAAAAGTTGGGCCATTTTGTCTTCATGCGCCAATGAGAAACTCTCATAGGAATGAACGAGGCCCCGCCTCCCATGCTGTATCCAGTTCTTATTATGCATCCATGGTGATGCCCCATGATCAGAAAATGACCCAAGTGCCAAGAACCTCATATTATGTCTGTCATTAATGTTACATCACCCATTATAACAATTTGCTTTCCTTTTGTCTCTTCTCTTAACTGAATGGCCCTGTCTTTAAAGGACACCTATCATGCTATATTTAAATGATTTTTTGTAGGGCCATACATATAAAAGGTATATTTATACGTTTCCGTTTTCAAAATACCAAACAGATCATGCATTTTAGCCATGCCTCATTTCGCTCTATTTGCTGTTCTCCAGCCCTGGTTTTGCAGGGGGCTGATTCTGTGAGCTGCAGCTGACCACGCTCCCCTGCAGGAGAGGGGAGCGTGCTCTGATCAAGTCAGAAGAGGGGGAGAAAAATAGATCTCCGTCCTCCGTGTTTTATTATATTATTCATAAAGAGTCGTTATTCATTTGTTTTAAAGCTCAATAAATAATAAAGAAGACCTTTGACCGGCACTTTTCAAATTTTGTCCGGAAGATTTAAACTTTAACGGACATCTTGACCGGCGAAAGAAAACCTAACTGAAACTCTGTCGCACGGTCCCCTCGTTCCTTGGAAGAGGCGGAGAGGTGGGTGTTTATCATCTGCTGCTGGACTACCGGAGAGAATTACAGTGCTTGCCTCGACGGGGATGGATTGCATTGAATTACAGCAGTGGGAGCAAACGCTTGCCTCGGGGAGGAAGAAAAAGAGCCACAGCGGAGAATAAACAGAAGGGCAACCATGGCAACCATGGCAACCATGTCTTCTTCGCTGCTTTTGTGGCAGACTACAGCGCCACTTACAGGCCTGGCATATGTACTACAGTGTCTCCAGCGCTTTCGAGCATCAATGGCCGGCTGTGGCCCAACCCCACATTCCCCTGATACAGATGAAGCACTTAATTTCGGACAGTTTGAAACGCGAGGGCAGTGATTGGTAAGTGGTCTGCCCTCGCTCAAGGGAAATCCTCCAGCTTCACTTGAGACCGCCCCCGTTAAAAATAAAAGTAATTATAATGAAGCCAGCTGCAATGGATCATTGATCCACCAGGGGGTGCAGTGGGCTCCACACTGGTGCTCATGTGAAATAAAGTCTGATACTGTACAGTACGCTGGATGTACAGCGGAACTTAATGTACTGTAGTCGAAAAAAACGAACGGGAGGAAATGCAGCCCGGCTCTCGATTTTTAATCCTAAATTAATCATCATCTTAAACTCAATATGAACGTCAGTAATTCACTACAAATATTTATATTTTAATGGAGCCTCGACGGTGTAGCGGAGGGATCTTGCTCAGCATGAAGTCACTGCAAATTATCCCGTTTATTACATGGCCAAATTCTCAACAAAGTAACGACATGACTCCCAATATTAATTGAAATGCTTTTATGGATTTAGAAAATGTTTTTATTGATTTAAAAAATAGTTGTATGTATTGATATAAATTGACATGCATCCGCTAAGAAAAATAGTCCGTTGTGACATCGCGTAAAACAGATTTCGAGGTTACATTAATTGCTTATATCCACACGCCTCTTCTCCTCATATTCACTACCTACCTACTAGTTATAAATATGTTTATTTGTACTGTCGGCCAGGTCACATTACTGGATCAGCTGCTGCATGAGACAGACACTGACGCTGCCCGAAGAGAGGGAGGAAAAAGAGAGGCTCCGTGTATTTTATATATTATAGGCCTATAGAGTCGTTATTCATTTGTTTTAAAGCTCAATAAATAACAAAGAAGACCTTTGACCGGCACTTTTATCATTTTGTCCAGAAGATTTCAACTTTAATACACGTTGACTGGCGAAAAACTCTGCCCGGTTCCGTCTGCCCCCAACGTGGAGAATAAACAGAAGGGCAACCATGACAACTATGCTTCTTCGCTGCTTTTGTGGAGGAAGTTACAGCGCCAGTTACAGGCCCGGCATATGTACTACAGCGTGTGTCCCCCAAGGCCTGGAATGTCGGAAGAGAAAGACGTGAATCCAGGAATGTGGACAGCTGGAATGCGGAAATGGAGGCGTTCTAACAGATGTATGCATATTCGACTAATCACTCCCCTTTTAAACTGTGTTTTTTAATTTTTTTACTGACCTATTGGAATGATTTCTTAATTTAGGCTATTTTTTACAACGTGTGTTGGAAGGATTTATTAAATTACTATGAATATTTGGGCTTAAATTAATTGCCATCTTTTAAGGCGAGACACCCCAGGTGAATAGGGTAATTTTTTTAACTTAAAGATATCAGCTAGATATTTCTCCAGTTAATTACCGACAATAAGGCAATTGTCTTTTATATTACAAAACATGCTATTTTTTTAAATAGCATGTTTAAATATACAAATGATCCATTATCTCATTAAATATGTGCATATTTGAACACATTTCAGGAATCGAAATCTCAACTTTGGATAAAGCCAGGTTCAAAATGATTGTTTCATTTTGTAGTCATATTAGTATCTAAGGCTTTTACAGAAGGGATTTTGGATATCTCTTTTTATCACTCCATAAATCAGAAAATACTGTCAACCGCCATGTTTTTAGGTATAAAATGTTATATAATTCAGGCTATGAATGATATATAAACAAACCCTTTTGTAAAAGCCTTCATAATATTGATAGCAATATAACTGGAAGGTTTGGTGTATGTACGTGCAACTGAAGTGGAGATTTCGAACTCAGAGTAGGAGAAAAAACTCATTTTGAGAAAACGATCTTTAAAGATTGCAGTGTGGCGCTAGCTAAACCCTCCTGTTCTTTGGATGACAGCTTGTGCCTCGAAGCACTCCGTGAAGGTATTTCATGATCAGTGTCATTTGTTTTTTGTATAACCTTGCTTCGTGCAAGTGACAATTGTTGTCGTCTTCTCTGTGAACGTTTTTGAGATTTGAATTTCTAGCGGAAAGCTAACCAGGAAGTGATTTAGCACACCACGTGACGTGGTGAACGAATCACGTTGTCAGAAAATGACACCAGCCAATGAGATTTCGTTTCTTGGTTTAAGACCCCTTTGTACTTTCACGATTGGTTGCTGATACAAAGAAAATGACCATATTTGGATCCGATGAGATTGTGCAGGAGAGACGGAGCTTTCCAACGATACCTCTGATTACATGGTCGAAACAGCGGTCGCGGTACTTTATGTGACATTAAAATGCTAACTTTTGGTGAATTTAGGAGATATCTACAAACGCAAATAGACAAACTATAGTAAAATAAACACTTAAATGTGTATTTTGTACGTTTTCCTTCCAAAAGCCTGAAAGAAAACATGTTATGGAATCAAAATAGCACAAAATCTCAAAATTGACCAGTGCATGAAAAACGATGTTTTTGCCTGCCGTGTCTTGCCTTAAACTCAGACATTTATCCCTAACATTATCCCTGACTTTGTCATACCATTTTAACAGAGCCCCCCAATTACCCCCAATTACGCCCCAGATACCCCCAATTATTTAATATAATTTGCCCTTCACCTTAAATATCTAAAATAATGCATTAGAAGACTAAAGCCCTGTAAATAACCATTGCTCTTGCACAATCCATGCCCCTTTTAGGACTGTCCCACATTAGGCAAATCATACTGTTGACAGTGTTTTCTGATTTATGGAGTGATAAAAAGAGATTTCTTGACTTTTCTTTAAGTATTTCAATGTTTTGCTACTTTGTTATTGTACTCCTCTACAGTTCAGAGGTAAATGGTATTTAATACCTTTAGTTACTTCACAGATGTGGATGAATGATGTCAAATATAACCAAGTCTTAAATCAGACTTTAGTTCCACCTGGAGTAAATTCACAAGCTACCCTGCAGTATACAAAGTCATTCAAACTAGCTGCACCTTTACCAGCTTTGAGAACACTTTCTCCCCCCCTCCCCCCCTGAATTGCGTCTGAGGGAATAAACTAATCGCTTACTCTACAGTATGCAAATCGGTGTGAAAGCAGTGAGACCTGTGAACAAGGGTTCGACAACATTTCTGTTGTCGAACGTGATTCGTTCAGATGCGTCACGTGGTGTGCTAAAACACTTCCTGGTTAGCTGAAAGGAGACAATCTCCTCCAAATCCAAATCCGTTTGGTTCTTTCTTCGAAATAAAATAGACATAGTTTCTTGCACAACCTATTCAAAGTTCTAATACTTATGATAATCTGATGCTGATGTGCCAAAAGATCAACTATTTTGTTATTTGAGAAGCCTAAACTAAAGTACTGCTTCACAAGATGCTCCACATTCCTCATTGTATTGCTGGACGCTGCTGTTGTCTCCTTCTCAAGTCACTTATGAAACTACGACTTTAATCTCGTAATTATGACTTTATTCTCGTAACATTACGACTTTAATCTCGTAATTATGACTTTATTCTCGTAACTATGACTTTATTCTCGTATTATTACGACTTTATTCTCGAAATCTCTCAGTTTCTTTTTTCTAAGTGTGGCCCTAATACTCCGTCGTATGAATGAAACGGCAGCTCTCAGCTGTGTATTTACACAACTAATGGGCCATCAACCGCAACTCTCTACCCCCCCTCCCAAGTCTTAAATCAGACTTTAGTTCCACCTGGAGTACATTCACAAGCTACCCTGCAGTATACAAAGTCATTCAAACTAGCTGCACCTTTACCAGCTTTGAGACCACTTTCATCATCAATCATTATAAAACATATCATATATATTATTCTGAAATGGACCAATCTGCACAATGACTACTTTTACTGTCGCTACTTTCACTATATTTTGATGATAATACTTTTACTTGAGGAACATTTTGAATGCAGGACTTGTACTGTAACAGAGTATTCCTACACTCTGATACTTCTACTTTTACTCAAGTACAAGATCTGACAGGCCGACAGTTAGAGAAAATGTCGGGACCCCCCCCAACCCGGTTCTCATCTATATTGGTAGGATTAATTGTATATTGTTGTAAAAACATTACATTTTCTCTGCTAATAATAAGAAGATACAAAGATCCAACGATAATTTTATATTTTATTATGGATTACACATGAACAAAAGTGCTTGTAATAGATACTAGGGATGTAACGATATATCGAATATTGCGATATCGCGGTAAATAGATGTCTCAATACCGTCGTGAGACTGACAAAATCTACCGCGATTTTTTTTAAATAATTTTTTTTTTTAAACCTTTATTTAACCAGATGGTCTCATTGAGATCATCGATCTCTTTTTCAAGGGAGACCTGTCCAACATGGCAACAAGTTATGAACATAAAACAACAGATAACACAAAAGGACATCGTATTTACAGGGCTACATGTACATACCTAGAGACATTGACAAGTACCAACAGTATATGTATATCTCGCCCTGTCAATAAGCCTCACCTTCTTGGCAAAAACTGTATTGTTTTTGAAGTGGTGGAGAGACAATGCACAGTTTGACCCACTGCTGTCACCCATGGCCAAAGCATATCTCTCTGTCCCAGCAACATCAGTACCAAGCAAGAGAGTTTTTTCCACAGCAGGGTACCTGATTGGACGGTATTGGTATACTGTTAAGCCGCTGGACAAACGGTGCTGCTATCGGTATATGTGTTACGTCTACTTCCTTAGTTTAACTTTAAACCATTCTGGTTGGTTGGGAACCCTCCTCTCGTGTGATGTATCCGGTTTGAGACCCCTCTGATTGTCCACTGTAAATGCCAATCGTCATCTCTCTCAACAGCGCTCTTATTATTGTTGAGACTCCCGTGCTAGTGCTAATAGTGCTAGCAGTAGCACGCTAACAACGTCCTCCTCAGTGCAACCTGATACGATTTGCGGGCCGTGTGTAAATGTGACCTGAGCGAAGGCTATCGGCAATATGTTTTGTTTACCTGAGTGAAGTCTTATGAAGCTCAGCGCAAATTCTTTCAGGAAGACTGGTCCCCACGCTCGCATTCACAATTCTCCCTCACTCACACACCCCCTTTTCTCTCATTAGCAAAAGCGCATCTCACCCTAGCTAAACCAACCGGCTGCGTCTCATTCCCACAGCAATCACAGCACACCTGGCAAAATGCTTAAATCTGCTCTTCTCTCCCCTGCCAGCATTGTTCAGGAGAATTGATGCAACCCTCCTCCACCTCCTTCACCTCCAACCGTTCAGATCCAAAGCAGGTCAGCCCAGATGAACCCTCATCACTCCGGATTTTATTTCCCTAGTATTCACCACCACCAGTGTCTAGACCCCGGGGGGGGGTTTCTCTTTCTAGTCGGCTTTCTCTCCCCCCCTAATTCATCACATTGTGATGGGGTCTAATCTCCAAATAAACTATCAGCATACGGCAATAAATACGTTACCAACTCAACTGAAGTCTCTCCTGATTGAATTGTTTACCTGAGTGAAGTCTTGCAGGCACATCGCCTTGTCTTTTTTTAGTTTATTAACACTGACAGTGTATTAATGTGAGCTCCTACACCTATAATAATTTGGCCTTTCATTGAATGCTTTATAAACCAGTTAAACTTACAGATGTCATTGTGAATTGGAAAACTGCATTTAAATGTTGTTAAAGGTCAACGTTTCAATCATAGATATGTATGGTTCAGCAATTGTTGGTCGTTTTCTAGGAATTGACATATTTTAAGCTCAAATACTTTGTTCTATGTTTAAACCTTCAGACACATTTTGACATGTTTCAGTTCAGCACATCATTTATTTTGTGATGATTTAAAAGTACAATCCAGAATAATATACGTACTCGCCTTTATCTTTTTGCCATCTTAGCCTTTTTACCAATTTCTTCATAGCACAGTTTTGCATGATGTCACTGAAGGACAATGTTTTAAGGATCTCTTGTCGAGCTAGGTTGTCAGTTTGAAATGTCTGGATGAAGATGTAACTGATTTACAAATGTAAAAAAAAATGCCTCTTTTCATCCTCTGTCTGAGGGAAAACCCCAAAGAGCACGATAGGGCGAGCCAGGCCCCTTTAAGTTATTTTATTTATTTTTGTCTGCTTCTGAGAAGCTAATGTATAAGTTATACAGTTATTTCTGCAAGGAAATTACAATAAAATGACTGTTTAATCTTCACATCTTGTATTCATGTCTATACTTTTGAGCACCAAATTATTGAAAAGTATCGATAAGAGTACCGAAAAATACCGATACCGATAAGCAGTACCGGTACCGATACCGGTATCGATAAAATCCTAACGACACCCATCCCTAATCCTTGGGCAAGATACTTAACCCTGAGTTGCTCCCGATGGCATGGCCAACGGTGTGTGAATGTTAGGTCCTAGAGTAAGGTACACTGCTCTGTATGAATGGGTGTGAATGGGTGAACGACATGTAGTATGTAAAGCGCTTTGAGGGGTCTTAAAGACTGGATAAAGCACTATATAAGTACAGTCCATTTACCAATTACCATTTACATCCCAGCTTCTACTTGGAAATGTGGACATGCTCATATTCCTAAAAACCTGTCTGATGATGCTGAGTGAGTGAGATAGAGTTGAGTTACTTGAAAAACTAAAGTGAAACTTGATTTATTCTATTGCAGGGTCTGATTATTATAGTGTTGACACTTTAAAATACTACTATCCTACTAAAATTCTGTACAAATCAGATTTATTTTATTTAAATCAAGTAAAAAAAAATTCAAATTCAAATAGATTTTCCTTTATTTTTCAATATCGCGATAAATATCGTACCATGGACTTTTTATCGCGATATTATCGTACCGTGAGTTTTTGGTATTGTTACATCCCTAATAGATACTATGAATTAATTTGGCCTAATTAAAACTGGTTGGCCTTCTTCCCTGAGTTGTAGATTTTAAAATTCAAATTTCAGTATTAATTTTTCTCCCATGTTCATCATACATATTCTCGAAAAGATTATTTTCTCATTGATAATAGACTACTTTCCCAAGTCCGTTCTTGTTCTTACCAGAGTGTTGTTATATCTGACCATGCACCTGTTGTGATGTCACTGGCACTCCCAGGTGTCCCGATGTCCACAAGGCACTGGCGTTTTAACTCATCTTTACTGTCTGATGACGAGTTTGTAAAATACTTGGAGGACCACATTACCTTCTTTCTAGAAACGAATACCACATCCAATACCTCTGCTCTCATGGTCTGGGATGCACTTAAAGCTTACCTAAGAGGACAAATAATTTCATTCACCGTTAACAAAAGGCGAAAGTCCCAAACGGAACGTTCAGACCTGTTATCCAAAATGTCAGGAACTGATGCACAATACGCTCTAACCCCGACCCCTGAGCTATATAACACTAGACTGGAACTCAAAACTAAATTTGACCTTCTTACTACTCACCAGACTCAAAACATTCTGCTAAAAAATTAAAAGTACATTTTATGAGCATGGCGAGAAGGCAGGAAAACTGTTAGCTAATGTAAGAAATTAAAATCAATGTTTAATGATGTAATTTGGTTTAAACATACAGTAATCTTAAAACTGTTTTATTGTGAAAACTTTTCCGGTTAGCATTCGCCTGTGGCTAAAGTTTATTTTGAAAAGCTATTCCGGAAGGGATCTCCGAAATATCACCAGTAAGCTTGACTTCAGGTTTTACGGAAAACACGATTACAGCCGTTAAAATGCATTAAATAAAAAGTCTCAGGCACTTCTTCACCCCGCCGCCTCCCCACCACAGCTGTGCTCCTGTACTCCTACTGCTTGTTTCATTGCCACGCGACTTAATTAAAGTAACCCATTTGAACCTTCAGAGACTCCATTAGTCTCTTTATTTTAAGCTTCTCTCCTGGGACGCGAGAACAAGAATACTTCTAATACTAACCAGCTAAAAGGACGGAGGTCGAAACAACTAATCACAAGTATTAATACACAAAGTGGCAATGTCACACTAGACCCTACAGAGATAAATACTGCATTCAAGGACTTCTATTCTCATCTGTACTCCTCCCAATTTGATGGGGACGATCCAAGAATTAAGAGTTTTCTTGACTCTCTGCCCATTCCAACTATTCCCCCGGATTTGTCAAAGGCCCTGGAGGCACCTATAACACAAGCAGAAATAACCATAGCTATATCCTCAATGCAATCTGGAAAGTCCCCCGGACCAGATGGGTTTCCCTCAGAATTTTTAAAGAAGTTTTCCACGCTTCTCTCGCCATACTTGACAACCGTTCTGGCCGAATCCTTTCTGCTGGGCTCACTCCCCCCGTCTCTCAACGAGGCAATCATTACTCTTATATCTAAAAAAGGGAAAGACCCTACCGAATGTGCCTCTTACAGGCGTATCTCATTGCTGAACACAGATGCTAAAATCTTAGCCAAGGTTCTGGCTCGCAGATTGGAAGGTGTCATCCCACTAATAATATCATCTGATCAGACTGGGTTTATTAAAAACCGCTACTCCTTCTTTAATGTCAGGCGTCTCTTTTAATATAATATATTCACCAAATGGAAACGTCCCAGAATGTGTTGTGGCTTTGGATGCGGAAAAGGCGTTTGATAGATGCGAATGGAGGTATTTATTTACAGTTCTAGAGAAGTTTGGCTTTGGGTCATCGTTTATATCTTTGGTTAATCTATTATATGCTTCTCCCACCGCCGCAGTCCAAACAAACGGTACACTCTCGCAACCTTTTGCCTTGGGCCGTGGAACACGCCAAGGTTGCCCATTAAGTCCAATCCTTTTTAATTTGGCTATTGAACCGCTAGCGATTGCTCTCCGCAACAGTGCAGACGTTGCCGGTATCTCAAGGGGGGGCTCGGTGCATGAGGTGTCTTTGTATGCAGATGACCTTTTGCTATATTTCAAGCCCAACAACCTCTCTGCCAGCAGCATTATCTCTGCTAGAGCAGTTTGGTTCCATATCTGGTTACAAGCTCAATTTAAACAAAAGTATTCTGTTTCCAATCAATAGTGAAGCACTCCATTTAGACTACAAAGACTCGCCATTTAAACTTGAACGTGAGCAGTTTACTTACCTTGGAGTGACAGTTACACGAAAATGTAAAGATCTGTTTAAAGAAAACTTCATGACCTTATTCGGCCAGGTGAAAACGTTGCTACAGCAGTGGTCTCCTCTCACAATGTCCCTTGCCGGACGTATAAACTCCATCAAAATGAATATACTCCCGAAATATATATCCTTTATTTAACCAGGTAAAAGATTCATTGAGATTAAAATCTCTTTTTCAAGAGTGACCTGGCCAAGAAGGGCAGCATGTACAAAGTTACAACAGATAAAACACAGACATGACAGGCAGACAAATACAGCTGTAAAACACAAATAAAATGGCACATTAGCCAGTCAATATGCGAAGTAAAACAAACTATTAAAAATCATTCAAAACTGGCAACATTTCAACGATTTTAGGATATACGAGCACTCACATCTACCAATGGTGTCGTGTTCTCTGTCCTTTAAGATGGACCTGAATTCCCCCATAGTGATTACATCTGAGAGTTTCAGCTCCTTCTGTACATTGTTCCAAGCTGTGGGGGCAGCATATCTAAAAGCTGTTTTACCCAGTTTTGTTCTCACTGTAGGAACCAGCATCTGAATAAAATCTTGGGAGCGCAGGCCATATAGACTTTCTCTTTGACACATATATGTGCAAATGTAGGAGGGAACTAACCCAAGCAGAGATTTATAAATACAACTCAACCAATGGGAAAGTCTGCGAGCAGACAAAGATGGCCAATTAGCAGCCGCATATAAAGTGCAATGGTGTACTCGATATCCACATCCAGTGATAAATCGTAAGGCACAATGGTACACAGTATCCAAGCTCTTTAGGCATTGGTCAGAGGCATTCATGTATAGCAGGTCACCATAATCTAATACAGGTAAAAACGTTGCAGATATCAAATGTTTCCTTGTCTGAAAAGAGAAACAGGATTTATTTCTATAAAAGAAACCTAATTTTATTTTTAGCTTTGAAACAACATTTTCCGTGTGTAACTTGAAAGACAAGTTCTGTTCAATAAGAAATCCCAGATATTTGTAAGTAGTGACCCTCTCAATGTCAGTCCCTTGTGCAGTACAAATCTTGCCATTCGAAATATCATCACTTTGGATTCTTCAGCATTTAATACCAACTTTAGTTGATATAAATGGGTTTGTATGACATCAAAGGCAGATTGGAGGAAATCTAGACTTTGCTCTATAGAAGCGGAGGAACAATAAATAACAGTATCATCTGCATAAAAATGGTAAGAAGCATTTGCTAAATTATTACATAGATTATTTACATATATGGTAAAAAGAATGGGTCCTAATATGGAACCTTGTGGCACACCCTTTGCTATCGGGAGGAAGGAAGAAGAGGACCCAGAAAATTGGACGCATTGGGTTCTTGCTGATAAATAATTTAAAAACCAACCTACAGTATGCCTAGATAAGCCGATACTGTGAAGTCTTTCCGCCAGGATGATATGATCAACTGTGTCAAACGCCTTTGACAAATCAATAAATAGAGCTGCACAATACTTTTTACTGTCCAATGCCTCAATTATGTTGTTCACCACTTTAATATCAGCAGTTGTTGTGCTGTGTTGTTTTCTAAAACCGGATTGGTACTCTGACAAAATATCATTTGTGTCCAAGAATAATTTAAGTTGTTCACTGAGAAGCTTTTCAAGGACCTTCGCTACAACACATAATTTTGAAATTGGCCTATAATTATTAACAGATGAGGGATCCCCAGCTTTCAGTAAAGGAAGAACATATGCAGATTTCCATATGTTAGGAATCTCATTGTTGAAAAGAGTTACATTAAAAAGATAAGTAAGCGGCTCAGCTATAAAGTCTGCTGCTAATTTAAGAAAATGAGGAAGAAGTTTGTCCGGACCTGCCGATTTGTGTGGATCCAGATTCTGCAATGCTTTATGGACCTCTATCGCCTCGATAAAAGTGAAATTGAATGGCTGAGCCACGGGGTGGGATGAGGGTGGTGAGGAATCAACGTTCTGTCCAGGCTCTGAATGTAGGGACTCAAACAAAGAACCAGATGAAATAAAATGTTCATTAAAGCAATTGAGAATGGCCGATTTGTCAGTGAGAGTTTGCGAGTCTGTAACAATGCAGGCTGGTAATTCATTTTTAGTTTCTGTTCCAAATGAGTTTTTTATTACCTTCCAAAATGTCTTTGGATCATTTAAGTTACTAGTAGTATTAGAAATGTAGTACTCAGATTTAGCCTTTTTAACTAGGAAGGTGAAACGATTTCGGAGCTGTCTAAAAACAATCCAATCCACTTGGGATTTCGATTTTCTGGCCCTTGACCAGGCAATATCCCTTTCTTTTAGAATGCTGGCCAGTTGAGGACTAAACCAGGGATATTTGAGCCCTTTCACCCTAAATGTGCGGAAAGGAGCATGTTTGTTTATAATTCTATGTAAAAGCCTCATGGAAATAATCCCATGCCAGTTCAACATCACTAATGAGAGAGATCTTGTTCCAATCAAAATCCCACAGGTCATGAAAAAATGCTTGCTCGCAGAAATGTTTAAAGTCACGTTTAAAAACTATTAGTGGTCTTGTTTTTGGAAGCTTAGCTTGCCTGATTGTAGCTATAGCGCAATGGTCACTCATATCATTTGCAAAAATACCAATATCCAAAAACTTATGAGGCGCATTTGTTAAAAATAAGTCGATAAGAGACGATTTATCTTGGTGTTTAAGATTAGGACGAGTTGGGCTATTGATAAATTGCGTAAGATTAAAAGAGTCACAGGTTGATTTAAAACTATCGGAGACAGAGGACAACCAGTCCCAATTAAAGTCTCCAGCAATTAAAATCTCATTAAAATCCAAGCAAGATAACTGATGACTCAGTGATGATAAAGCCTCAATGCTTGCTGAAGGGGGTCTATAGCACCCTACAACAGTGATAAACTGACCCTTAAGAAGTTCCAATTTCAGCGCAAGTAGTTCAAATTGTGTGCTAAGAGACACAGATGATTGGATGGTAGCATGACATTTTGTTTTTACATAAATTGCGACACCACCACCTTTTCTGGGACGGTCACAACGAAACACATTGTAACCCTTAATTGCAATGTCTTTGTCCGTGATAGATTTCTTTAGCCAAGTTTCAGATAAAACAAGAACATCAGAATCAGAGGATTTTGCCCAGATTTTCATGTAGTCCATTTTAGGAAGTAGACTTCTAACATTTATGTGGATGATACCAAGACCCGACCTTGCTTTAAAATCATCAGGGGTACTCAGACAATTAAAATCTGGTCCAGGGTTTGGATGAACATTTCCTGATAGGAGGAGCAGGATAACAATGAAACATTTCCTTTTCACCCAAGTTGTTGTTTGTATAGATTCATTATATAGGCCTATTACTCTCTTTCCACCATAGGAATATGAGTTCATTGAAAACAACCAGTTATAAGGACTAAAAAGACGAATAAGACAAGGTAGAGTCATGAGATCCTTGGAGATTAGAATGCTCCAATTTACAGAGCCCCTAAACAAAGTAGAATCCCAGTTTGTGTCTTTACTAGGGAAGACAAGATGAGGCACATTTTGGTCTTCATACCCTTCACGCACCTCATATGGATGGAGAATAGTCAGTAGGAGAAAAAAAGGTATTAGGAGAAACATGCTGGGTGACATGTGTCAGGAGGTAGAAAGGGCCTGCTGAAGAAATCCAGAAACCAGCACAGGAATGCCGTCCGCGTTTTCCGTCCTGCCGAAGTTTGAGAAATGTCAGGTCCGCGAGGTGAGAATCCGGTCCGGACTTTCAGTCCTCCCGAGAACGAAGATGAAGTTGTTTGACGTCTCATGTAAACAGGAACACAAGCCCAGTCATGCTATGCTTTAGCTCAACAAACCCGTTCTTATTATACATCCATGAACGAACCCAGTCCACCAAAGTCCAAAATCAAGCGCAACACAGGTGGCGTTTCAGCTCCGGGAAGTGAGCACAGGCTCCGCAGTCCAAGCGGATAGAGTGATCCCAGTCCCAGGAACGGGGCAGTAATGTTTAGCCGTAATGTTACGGCATCAACAACGGAAGTAGGCCATGGCAACGGCATTTGAAGAAATCTCAAAACTGTCCCGTAGATGTCTTCACGGCTGGACTGTTAGCACAGATGTGAAGTTTGAGCACTTTTTGAACATTTTCATAGGAGTTATACATTACATTAGGAGGTTACATTACTCTCTCTCTTCTCTTGATCGCCCTCTCTCTCTTTTCTTGCTCGCCCTCTCTCTCCTCTTGTGATCGTCCTCTCACTCTTCTATCACCCTCTCTCTCTTCTCTTGATCACCCTCTCTCTCCTCTTGATCGCCCTCTCTCTCTTCTCTTGATCACCCTCTCTCTCTTCTCTTGATCACCCTCTCACTCTTCTATCACCCTCTCTCTCTTTTCTTGATCGCCCTCTCTCTCTTCTCTTGATCTCGTGGTTCTCAAATGAAAGTGCCGAAAGAAGAAGCAAAGCACTCCTTTGTTTGATGACCGTCTCCGTGTAGACGGGACCTGTAGACTGAGTTTCCAAGATGGCGCCTGTGTCGGCTCACCGCTCCCTCAGCTCTCTGCCTTTAGCGATCCTACTTTTGTTGTATGTATGTCCGAATGTCTCTGCTCTGCTACGATCGCCAAGCCCTCCTCCACCTCAGACCCTCATTGGAGTGTATACTGCTGCCCAAATCTACATCTGGCAACAATAACTCGTCCCCCCCCCCTCTACTGTCGGAGATTCCAAACTACCTGCGCCGGTTCCCCTGCATCCTGCCTCGCCGAAAGCGCTTTAGACGACGGGGAAAGTGGGGTGGTGCACTGGTTCATCTTAAAGCATACCTGACGGCTTCTTCTGGGACTTATCCACGCCTCGGATGTCATGGCCCTCCCGCTGCACGCCATGTGAGGGATCGATGGATTCGCCTTGTCTTTCCGGAGCTGCGTCCTCTGCTGGGCCTGCTGCCAGCTCCTCCTGTCCGTCCGACTGCTCCCAGCCCCCGCGGCGTTCAACATGCACATCTTCGTCTGCTGAGACGCACGACACCTTCGGCTGGCCCGGAGCAAAAACTTTGCATGGCTCTGCTAAATGCTAGGTCGATAGCAAACAAAACTTTCCTGCTAAATGACTTCTTCACCTCTCGTGATCTGGATTGTATGTTTCTGATGTTGTTTCCCTGATCTGTAAATTTGATGTGAACTGTGCTTTTAATGATGATGAGCTTATCTCCATGTTTGACTCAACATGTACACTAATTTTGGATTTTGTTGCTCCTTTTACGCTTAGACGCACCAAAGTTCTCTCAGAGCCTTGGCTAAATGACTGTACTCGTGTCCTCAGACGTGCTTGCAGGCGCGCAGAGAGAAAATGGAAAAAGGATAAACTCCATGTCTCCTTCGAAATCCTTCGTGCTTGTCTTTCCGACTACCAGACAGCAGTCAAAGCAGCCAAAACAGAGCACATTTCGCTGTTAATCTCCAAAAACAGCCATAAGCCTCAGGTTCTTTTTAATGTCCTCAACTCAATCATTAATCCCTGTGATGCTTCTCCAATTGTGCCATCGACTACTCTATGTGATAAGTTCCTTACATTTTTATCGAAAAAGTATCTGCTCTTAGGCTAGCCCACACTATTGCTACCCCAGATCCTGCTCCTCTCCTGTGCCCTGCTGTCCTAGACCACTTTGAGCCTGTATCCCTCTCTTCTCTCTCAGATGTGGTCAAGCACCTGCGGCCGACAAACTGCAGCTCAGATAGCATTCCCTCTCGCCTTCTCAGAGATATTTTTAATTCAGTTGGAGCAAGTATTTCATTACTTATAAATACCTCTCTTGGCTCAGGATGTGTCCCAACTGCCTTCAAACATGCCATGGTAAAGCCACTACTTAAAAAGAAAAATCTCGACCCTTCCATTCTCGCAAATTTTAGGCCCATCTCCCAGCTACCTTTTTTATCCAAAGTTCTGGAGCGAGTAGTCTATGCCCAGCTGCAGTCTTTTTTAACCACGCACGGAATCCATGAAAAGTTTCAGTCTGGCTTTAAACCCATGCACAGCACTGAAACAGCCCTTTTAAGAGTATTTAATGATCTGCTCCTAGCCGCCGACTCAGGTAGCCCAGCTGTCTTGGTGCTGTTAGACCTGACAGCTGCCTTCGACACAGTGGACCATAGCATCCTGTTGTCACGGCTTGAACAGTCCGCTGGCATCACAGGCTCTGCCCTTGCATGGTTCAGGTCCTACCTGACAGACCGTAGCTTTTCAGTACAGCTGGGTGCCTTCTCCTCTGCCAAAGCCCCTCTTACCTGTGGGGTTCCCCAAGGCTCGATTCTGGGCCCCATTCTATTTCTCCTTTACATACTCCCCCTGGGTTCAACCCTTACAAAACACAATAGCCGCGTTCACACCGAGTACTTTTCACCCGTACTTTTCGCGTTTAGTTCCGTTAGTACCCCTGATGTTGCGTTCACACCAAAAAAATAACTAAGTGCCGGGAACTTTTCACCCCATTTTTAGCGCCTGCTGAGAGCAGGCACTTTCCTGTGGGAAAAAAAGTACCCCAGTGCTGATTGGCTGGGCGATTGCAAACCACGCCCCGTAAAAGTCTGAAATGTTTTGGAGAGCCGCCATTGTATTATCCTCACATTAGCATTATTAGCATTAGCATTAGCCCCGCGCAGAAACGCAGAGAGACTAACTTATGACAACACAAAATAAAACATGGGAGCGGTGGAGATGAGGAGGTGTCGGCGTTCTGGCCGTTTACTCGGAAGGCTTCAGTAGAAGCTGCTGGGAGTCCCAGCAGATTCTACTGAAGCCAGTCCCCAACTCCGGGGACTTCCGGCCGGGGATTTTCGGCGGCAGTATACGCCGTGAAGTTGTTTGCGGCCTGCCAGTAACCCAAAGCAGAAGAAGAATAAGCGACGTCCCCCAGGTACTTATTTCCGGTGTGAACGCTATCTGTATTTAGTGCCCTGGGGTATTAAGTGCCGCGGCACTAAGTGCCGGGAACTAAGTACAGCAAAGTACTCGGTGTGAACGCGGCTAATGAATAACGGATAACGGACAAATCAATAGTTGGGGACCCATGATGTGATCTTAACGACGGAAGAGAGATAACCAACCGGCTGTTTTCTCGACGCGCTCGTCGCCATTCTACACACATGAGCTCAAAAACAAATCGGTAACGTCAGAATTCTTTACTAGTTAAACTAGGCCATTTTAGATTTGTGTGTCTGATGGCGGCCGGCGGATCCTGAAAACAGCTGTGCATTTTAATGTTAAAAAACCTAAATTGATATAAATAGTCACTCTAAAACCACGAGGCGTTGTTTTGTCACAGGCACGGTGAGTTTCATTACGTTTTTACATTTAACCCTGCATGCTATTAATGTTGTGTGTGTTGTATTTTAAACATTAACTTGTGTAGACATTACTTCATGGAGGCGTTTTGTTAGTCTTCAGATATGTGTCTTTTGTTACGTTGGTAGTTTTTAACTATAAATGTGAGAGTATAGATGCTCATTTAAATGGAAGTTTAAGATTTAGAGACACAGTACTTGAAGACTTGAACAAAACGTAGCAGACCAGTAAAAACCCTTTTAAGTAGAGGTCTGATTAGTGCGAGTGGAAGGCTAAGTCAGTGTTTATTCTGTTCTATTTGCAACCAGATATTGCGCATGGATTACGACGAGTAATGCGACGTAAGTGCGTTTGATAGAAGATATTCAGCTGATTGTGTATGATTTGCCACTTAATTTGTCCCATGATGGCGTGTTTTAATAAGAACAGATAAAACAATAGAGGCTTTTAAAGTCAAATATTACGATAAGGAGAAGTTTATGGCTTAACATCGTAGGGTTCCTAATTTTAAGAGAGGATATCTTTAGGATATTTTAAAGTCAAATAGTACGATAAGGAGAAGTTTATGGCTTAACATCGTAGGGTTCCTAATTTTAAGAAGAGGATATCTGCAGGATAAAGCCCATTTTTTATTTGTGAACCATACAGTATCGTTTTCTCTTGCATTTCCTAAAAACCAGATTTTCCTTTTGTTCTCTAGTGAGCAACGAGGTCTATTTTCAAATCCCTTTGTTCTGGACCACATGTAGTAAAAACAGGCATAGGGCAAACGCCATTTCGAGAAATGCAAATTACACCTTTGTTTGTTCTAAGCTGGCTGGTTTCACTCCAATGAGGCATAGGGCAAACGCCATTTCGTGAAATGCAAATTACACCTTTGTTTGTTCTAAGCTGGCTGGTTTCACTCCAATGAGGCATTTTTCTGACTTCCAATTGGTGAAGAACAAATCATACTTCTTGTCACAGTTGGACCTCGGAAATAGTACAGTTTGTTGAAAATTCCGTTGAAAGTTGAGTATTTGTAGAGGAGGAATATTGTGGAGTCTCAAATCTCATTTTTGAAGTGATTAATGCTGGCAAATGTGTTTTGGCTATTTTTTTGCAGTGTTCTTGTTTGCAGACGTGTTTTGGCGTGTTTTGTGCTCTATTGTTTAACCATATTGAAATTATTTTCCCATTCTTAAGATACTTTTTAAGGAAAATAAACGTCTTGTAAAAAGAGGTTATTTTACAACAGCTGCCCCTAGTGGTTTAAGCTGGAGATTACACAGATAGGGAAACAGAGTATCAATAATAACATCAGCAGTAATATCCTGGAGTCTAATCTTAAGTGTTATTAAAAGAACACATGTGGTTTCTATTTTTAAGATAAGAGAGACCTTACATAATAGTCTTTCAGGCTGGACTCTAGAATATTCAAACACAGATGTATTGAAGCTAACACAAGTCACGAACATTTGCATAATTATATGCACTTCAGGATACACATTAAATACCAGATTTGGATTTTCACAATATTTCTTTTTCATATTTCAAAAATCCAAACATTGTGCAAATTAAATGTTTTAAATAAAATTAAATCTTTAACTTTTTAATAACAAATAAAATAAAAATAAAATCTTTAACTTTTAAAAAAAAATACATAAAAATACATGAAATCTTTAACTTTAAAAAAACAAGGGTACTAGTCGGAGGATTAGTGCTGAATCTTTGATAACTTAATAATGTTATCGTAGTACTCAAGAACCATTTCACCAAATGGCACCAAGTTGAAGCCAGACGTAAAGCCAGGCTCAACTGCAGACATCAAGGAAAGGGTAAAAACCAGATCAGATGCTACAACTATTCCAAGTCTTAGACAGAAGACATGGAACCCCCTGGAGAAACTGTGGGGACAATGGCAAACAAGAGGGCTGTTTCCGGCGGATGATCAACCGGAACCAACGATAGCCCATAGAAAAGCTGTAATTGACTATGAGTATGGAGAATACCTGCGAGAGCACCAAGCATGGATCCAAGCCGGACAACCCTCTTGGTGTGGACGATCAAAGATGGACAAAGCAGAGATAAGAAAAGCACAAGTTACAGCCTTGATACTCCATTTAAAGCATTCTGTTAGTAGAACGGCAAACATGCATGTCGTTCAAGAAGCAAGTTCGCCAGTAAAGGAAGACACAACGGAAAAGACAGAAAAAGTGCCAGTAATCCAAACTCCAAAGCTCTATCCAAACCTGACTGAAAAACCTCCTCCTTACATGACAAAATCAGACCTTGTCTCTCAAACTTCAATACAAGCTCCAACTTTTAATGTTCTCGGAGGAATATTGGATTTAGAAGACGTCCCCACAGAAAGAAGTGTCAAAGAATTGGACTATGAAATAAGAATGCTACACAGTAAATCTGAACAGATGCGGGAATGTTTCGAATATAACATGCAACAAATGAGGGACATGACTAGAGAGCAAAACCAATTACAAACACCCATGTCGTTCCAGTCCAGCAAGAAACCTCCCTATGATGAGGCAATATCAATGGCAGGATATGACACGCCACCAATCTCTCTGCAACAACATGGGACGCAGAATTTCTCTCTGTTACCACAAGTGACGGCAAAGACGGTCATGCAGGAAAACTTCAGAATGCCACAAAGACACAGACAAGTTACAGAAACAGAAGAAAGACGGAAAGAAGAGGAGGAGAATGAAAGCCGGATGACAGAAAGAAGAAGAAGAGAACATGATTACCTAGAACTTCAGGAGGAAAGAAAACAAGAAGAGAGAAGATTCCAGGACAAGATGGCAGAAAGACAAACCGAACGTAGTCAAGACAGAGAAAAGGAAGAAAGAAAACAACAAATGACGGAAGATTGGGAAACATCTCAAACACCATACCGAACAAACTACTCTCCCAACCATTCCAGAGGACAGGGAGATGACAAAGGGGCCACACAGTCAGAAAGCAGTAGACACTCCACACATCGAGAACAGACACAGCAACCAAGCGGGTGTGCATCTCCTACACCAGCATATACCAACATGCCTTTGATAGCGGCTGGAAAAGGAGCTCAATACCAACCATGGAGTCACCGGGACATGGAAGATTTAGTGGGAAAGCTGCCTCCACTCACAAAAGGAGGTCAGAAGTGGGTGACTGATCTGGAGAGATACACAGCCCAAGATCACCTGTGCTTGGGGGATATGAGGGCCCTGCTTGCTCGGATTGAGGGACGTTTTCAGGCAAAAGCAATAGATACTGAAGCCAATTGCATGTATGACCCAGATGACACTCCATTCAACCACATCAGGTCGAATTTTTGGGAGGCAATTCGTCGCATCTATCCGACAACACGAAGTTTACATGCTCTCACAAGCTTGAAGAAGGAGCCAGGGGAAGACATGCATGCATTCTTGAAGAGATGTGAAGAAGTGTGGGAGACTTGCACAGGTCAACGACATGATCTTTCTCCATCAGTTGAAATTTTGTGGAAGAACGCTGTCATAAAAGCCCTTCCCCTAGCAGTGCAACTACGCCTGGAAGAAGTGGTGGGATTGGACAATAAACCTGCTGAGCAATGGAGACAACATCTTATTCACCACGATCAAAGATACCAGGCAACAAGGACGGGGCTTGATGAAGAAGATAAGATTCTAGCAAGAAGACTCTTGAAGTTTCAAGTAGCTGAGAGAGATGTCGAAGCTAATAAGAACAAGAAAATGACAAAGCAGATGCCAGCAGTAGCCGAGAAGCCAGTACTAACAGAGACAGTAGAGCAGACACTGCCAACAGTTCAAGCTCAGATAGTGCCAGAAAATCAGATGCAGTACCAACAAGGAGGCAGAGGAGGTTTCAGAGGAAGAGGCAGAGGAAAAGTTCCCCGTTTTCAAGGATGTTACGCATGCAATCAGCTAGGCCATTTTGCTAAAGATTGTCCGCTACAACAAATACGATATCAACCCCCAACAGTACAATATGATCCTACACAATTTCAGCAGCCGCAGGCACAACAGTATTATCCCCAACTACAGCCACAAGCACCCATATACATGCCTACGCAGTATCAACAAGGGGGAGGACCCAGTGGTGGCAGAGGATTCCAGGGACAACCAAGAGGAGGAATGGCGCCAAACATGAACCAGATGGCGCCAAACATGAACCAGATGGCGCCAAACATGAACCAGATGCCTCTGACAGCTTGGAGTGGTCCATACCAATGAGGAGGCCCAGAGGATCCAATCACAGGTGACGCAATTCCAGCCCAAAATGAACCAATGGTCACCTGTGAGATTGAGGGAGAGAAAGTGGAAATGATGGTGGACACAGGAGCCACAGCTTCCTGTTTGACTGGATTGAAAGGAAAACCACCTCCACTCTCAAAGCACACCCTCAAGACAGTTGGATACTCGGGAAAAATTGATGTACAGAAATATACGGTACCATTGGTCACAAAAATTGGAAAGCAACTCCTGCAACATCCTTTCCTCTATGCCCCAAATTGTCCCATAAATCTAATGGGAAGAGACCTGCTCGTAAAAACAGGAGCAAGAATACTATGCACACCAGATGGCCTGATTATTCAATTTCCAGGCCAAATACCACTCTACCAGACGTATGACGGACAACAGAGAATCATGATGATGGCAGCAAATCCAGAAAACGATGAAGAGAATGACACAACCACTGTGTACTGGAGCCGCCTGATCACCACTGAAATCGATACTCCCCATGTCCAAAGAAATTATATGGCATGGAAACCATGGATAAATACACTGGGACCCTATGGGCCCCCGCAAGATCCCCTACATTGTACCTACAATTATCTAAGGCGGCCAGATGAAGAATATCAAGACGCATGGATGGAAGATAAAGAGGGGAAGATGGAAGATTTGACAGTAGAAGACATCTACGTGGGACCACAGGGTGTGGCAGCAGCGGTAAAATTCACACCGGAACAAAAACAACAAAATGGTAACATTTATCTGAAGAAGCTGTTCCTCATGTCACACTTGCCATGGCTATAGGAGCTGAGTCCAGATCACTGGGGCCAATGATAAAGACGGCATTAAACGCAGAATGGCTGCCTACAGAATCACCTTTCCTGTGGCGATCGACAGACCAGACGATGTGGAGAATTGGAAACAATAGCCAGGAACAAGGGCTATTGGAGAAGCAAGAATTGGACAGAGATCATGGACGAGAACACAAAAACCATCCAGACACAGAAGAAATGCTGAGGCAGGTGCCAACACACCTTTGGACCACTGGAGACTATGATGTTGGATTAGTAAATCATGAAGTCTCAGTGGAGCTAGTAGACAACTACAAGCCATGTTGGCGCCCGCAATACAAATTGAAGCAAGAACAAATAGATGGGATAGGAAATACTATTCAAGGACTGTTGCAAGCTGGAGTAATCAGACACACCAGCTCAAATTGGAATCCTCCCATCTTGCCCGTACCAAAATCTGGAAACAAGGGATGGAGAATGGTCCATGATCTAAGAGAAATCAACAATGTCGCTAAAACTGCAAATATTCCTGTTCCAGATCCACATGTAGCATTGCAAAATCTTAATCCAGGTCACAAATATTTCACAGTGATAGATCTAGCTAATGCATTATTTTGCTTACCATTGGATCCCAACGTTCAGGACATATTTGCTTTTACATACCAAAGACAGCGATACACTTACAATAGGATGCCACAAGGTTACAAAGATAGTCCAGGATTATTTAACCGTGCTTTGAAACAAGATCTCAGTGCATTGCAACTACCAGAGGGAGTGACTCTGATACAGTATGTTGATGATTTACTCCTAGCAGGGCCAGATGCAGCAACATGTCTGGCTGTGACACAACAATTGATAATCCTACTGGCCAATGTAGGATACAAGGTGAAGAAAGAAAAGACACAGATCGCAAGAAGAACGGTGACATTCCTGGGAAGGATGATTTCCTCCAACAGCCTAACTCTGACGCCAGCACAAAGGTCTTCCATCCTCTCCCAACCAAAGCCTGAAACAGTGCAACAGATGCTTGCGTTCCTGGGCCTGACAGGTTACAGCAGAACGTACATACCCGACTATGTGGATTTGACACAACCGCTGAGACACATAATTGCAGAAGCAGGAAACAGAAATCTAAAAGCCACTCTCGAGTGGACAGTGGTGGCCGAAGAAGCTTTCACGAAGTCGAAGCAAGCCCTGAGTCAAGCGGCGCACCTCTCCACTCCTGATTATGAGGATGATTTTTGCCTTGATGTTTCTGAATCAGGTGGAATAGTCAACGGTGTCCTGTTTCAGAAAAAAGGGGGAGTGAGACAGGTACTGATGTACCATAGCTCAAAGTTAGACAATATAGAACTAGGTCAGACAGGATGTGCAAGACATCTAGCTGCACTAGCAAAAGTCATAGAGAAGACTGCACATGTAGTAATGTGCCACCCATTGAAAGTCAACACGCATTCATAAATTCACAGGCATTCACATTTTCCCCAATAAGGAAAATCAAGATTCAGACCAGTCTGTTGAAACCACACATAACATACCAGGTTGGTCTAGCAAACATGTCTGCAGGACTGAGCACGGATGAACACACACCCCATGACTGTCAGTTCGTCTCCCAGAAGGATCTCAAGATAAGATCAGATTTGGAAACAAACCCACTTGACCAGCCAG
This sequence comes from Gobionotothen gibberifrons, assembly GCA_943591055.1. NCBI lineage: Eukaryota > Metazoa > Chordata > Actinopteri > Perciformes > Nototheniidae > Gobionotothen > Gobionotothen gibberifrons. The sequence goes on along the minus strand of CALSBZ010039590.1, from coordinate 3,820 downwards.
ACTTCACACTCTACAGTGACGGGTGTTGTTACAAGGGAGATGACGGAAATGTGGCCTCCTATGCAGTAGTCAGGCAGGAGGGAGAAACCATACAGACAATAGAAGCAGAAATCATCTCCCAACCTGCTTCAGCCCAACTGGCAGAAGTAGTGGCACTCACCAAAGCCTTGGAACATGCAGAGGGACGACGAGTTAACATCTACACAGATTCAGCATATGCGTATGGAGCAGTGCATATAGACGGACCACAGTGGATCAGAAGAGGATTCCTAACATCTGCTAATACACCAGTAAAACATGCTGAAGCGCTAAAACTCCTGCTAACATCTTTGCTGTTGCCATCACAAGTGGCAGTAATGAAATGCAAAGGACATCAAACAGTGAACAATGCAATATCCAGAGGAAACGATGCAGCAGACAAGGCAGAAAAGAAAGCAGGAGGGTACAGCAAGCAAATGATATGTACGAAGGACAATACTCAAGAAGAGTTAACCACAGAACACATAAAAGACATGCAGAAATATGCTGGAGTGTATGAACAAAATCAATGGAGTCAGAAGGGAGCAAAGGAAGTAGATGGCCTGTGGAGAGCCCACGATGGTCGTTTGGTCGCACCTGCAAAGCTATGCCACCTGCTGATAGAACAATCACATGGTCCCACTCATGTAGGCAAAGCAAGAACAACAAAAGACATTGAACAACAGTGGTGGCATCCTTACATGAAGGACATGGTTGAAAACTTCGTAAACGACTGTGACACGTGCAATGCATTCAATGTGAAAAAGCCATACAAGTGCCCGATGGGAAGATATCCAGTCCCAGAAGCCCCATTCAAAGACATTTGTATAGATTATACAGACATGTGAGCAGACAGCGTAGTCAGAGGGTTTAGATATATGTTGGTAATGATTGATCGTTATACAAGATGGATTGAAGCCATTCCCTGTAAGAAAGAAGATGCAAAGACAGTCATTAAATGGCTAAAAACAGAACTTATACCCCGCTATGGAGTGCCTAAGATAATAAGATCCGACAATGGTTCACATTTCACAAGCAAACACTTAGAAGAAGTAGAGTTATATTTTGGTATAATTCATAAATTTGGGTCAGCATATCATCCACAATCTCAGGGTATTGTAGAAAGAGCAAATCAAACTTTAAAAGGGAAGATTGCAAAGGTTATTTTTGGCACAAACATGAAATGGGTCGATGCTTTGCCTTTGGCACTCATGTCAATGAGATCTTCTCAAGGTGCTAAAACACATCTTTCTCCCCATGAGTTGTTAACTGGTATGCCTGGGCCTCCTAGAGAAGGAGGAAGTGGCCCAGTTTTAGACATTAGACAAATAGAAGTGGATGAATATGTCGGAGCTCTTAGTAATATTATCCAAGTCTTGTCTACACAGGTTCAGAGAACTGCAGAGACACCAGACAAGATGCCAGAAGAGACTCCTGTGCGGTCAGGTGATTGGGTGAGGTTGAAAGTTCACAAAAGAAAGTGGGCTGAACCCAGGTGGACTGGACCGTGGGAAGTTGTTGAACGAACTTCACACGCTCTCCGGATAAAAGGTAAAAAAGGAGCAAATTGGCACCACCTGACACATTGTCGCCCTGCACCGGCACCTTCCAGAAAGCTCTCGGAAGTTAGGACTGATTTGGCTGAGCTGGAACAAAACAATGAATAGAAATCAAATCAAGAAATATTGAGATAGACAGCTCAAAAGACGAATTGTCTTCAGGTTTTATAGATTGAATACTAAAACAGAATACCCATTCTGGTTTTACCTCTGAAACGTATTTTGATAGTCCATTCACTAAGAGTCCAATATTGTTGTTTTCATTATTTTCTATATACTTTATTTTTGTGCTCATCATTCTAAAATACTCTGCAACTGATATAACCATGGATAAAGAAAATGGTGAAATGCCATTGAAAAAGTCAGAAATTGATGAAATGCCATTGAAAAAGTCAGAACAATTAAGGGCCCCCCTAGGGATAAAAATTGTAATATCATTGTTAGTTTTGTTCATCACAGTTGGCATTTTCCTGGTTGGGTGGAGGGTGCAGCATCGTGAAAACTCCGAATCCATTCGTGCCCTCGTAGAAAATGCAAATATCACTAACAATATTTCAACTGTGTTCAAGAGATTTCCATATATCCTCAGAGCCAAGAGATCAGCTGAGTCCAAGGAGGGGTTAGAAATACTCATCCCCAGAGGTGAAGCGGTTACGGTCAGTCTTGATGTGTGTGATGTAGTAGTGTGTGGAAACCAGCAGGACAAAACAGGCCATGACGTTTATGGGTGCATACATGCTTGGGGACGGCCAGATGATAATACGTGGTGTCCCGACTCAGAGAAGGTATATTGGAGTGCTAGAGCTGCAGGAAATAACAATCCCCCTGGTACGTCGTTTAGGTCTCAGCTAGCTTTTTCCAAGGGTCGCCATAGTGAGGATATGAGCAAACACAACCCAGTAATAATTGCTTTTAAAAGCACACTCACTCCCCATTTTAAGAAAAAAGGAGCCATCACTGCATTTCATTTACTGATGGGAATAGAGGTTCCTGGAAAAGACCCAATGGGATCAATTTTGGTGAAAATAATAGACCCCCCATCTGACGTAATTCCTGACCTCACCTCTAAATATACTGAGCCACTCTTGAAGCCGGAACCAGAAATGCCCCCTGTACAGCCAGAACCAGAAATATCCCCTGTTTTATCTGTGAAAAAACCACTGATCACATACCTGAGTACGACTTCTGTACAGAAAGTTATAGCAGTAGAAACAGGGTACGAGGATAGAAATTCCTGGTTAGACTGGGTTGTGTATTCTGTTAGACAAAGCAAGATGGCTGACTGTCTGGCCTGCGCGGCTGCTCGACCAAGTTTGGGAACAGTGCCATTTCCATTTAACGCTTACAATAACCCACAAGGACAGCTCTGTATGTATAAACTGTATGGACAAAAATCCCCAGCCGATTGTGTTGACATTGCACAAAAGTATCCAGTTGTAAAGATGAATGTCATTCCACCTGACTTTACGACTTACGAGGGACTTTATGACTGTGTTAAAAGGGACTATCTTAAAGGTACAGAAGTAGGGACTCACAAGTGGTGCAATTCTACAACGGTTTTAATGAAACAGGATTTTCTCCCAGATATAGCTATGCCCATCAGACAGTATCCAAGAGCAGATGTGTGGTGGTATTGTGGCACTAAAACCCTGTACGCAGTTCTACCAAGGGATTGGACGGGGACCTGTGCACTGGTACAGCTAGTGATGCCTTTTTATGCAGTACCAATGACGGCCGAGCAGCTGATATACTTGGCAGTCCAACCCAAAGCAACCAGGGCCAAAAGATCATTATTTAGAGGAAGTTTTGATTCCACTGTGTACATTGACAGCATAGGAGTGCCCAGGGGAGTCCCAGACGAGTTTAAAGCTAGAAACCAGATCTTATCGGGGTTCGAATCCATTTTCCTTTGGCCTGCCATAAATAAGAATGTTGACTGGATTAACTATATCTATTACAATCAGCTGAGGTTCATGAATCACACCAAGGACGCGATCGATGGACTAAATGAGCAGCTGGACAAGACAAGTCAGATGTCTTTGCAGAACAGAGTGGCCCTAGATATGTTGCTGGCAGAAAAAGGGGGTGTATGCAAAATGTTTGGAACATTATGTTGTACTTTCATCCCAAATAATACCTCACCAGATGGATCAGTAACCAAGGCTCTGAAGGGACTCACCACTTTGAGCAAGGAGTTTGTGTGTGTGTGTGTGTGTGTGTGTGTGTGTGTGTGTGTGTGTGTG
>CALSBZ010039583.1:497-11259 GCA_943591055.1 Gobionotothen gibberifrons | reverse complement strand
GCTGCTGTCAGACGATCAGCTGTGCGGCGTCATCACAAACGGACGTCGCTTCACGTGACGCTCCGGAGGAAAGGACGTCCCATTGCTCTTAAAACTCATTTCCCTGCTTCTTCTCCCTTCTCGTGGTGTCCTTGCGTCTCTCCATGCTTCCCTGGTGGGAGGGACTAAGACGCAAGGAAAAGATGCAAGTGAGGGACGCAAGGATTGCATTTACGAGAAGTGAGATGCAGCCATAGACAGGCTAAGGGGGCAGAGGAGCAGACAATCAGGGCGGGGTCGACAATCAGAGTGGAGGGAAAACACAGGAGGAAGTGAGGTGATCTGCAACGAGAAGGAGAGGTTACTACAAAATAAAACAGACTGAACCAAATACATTCACTGAACAGATTTTACGAGACACAACATTCTGCAAACCGGTATGCAGCTGGAGCCTACGGTGGCTGAGAAGGGCAAACGAGAAATGTTTAATGTAAATGTGTCTCTAGCTTTATAAAAGTGTTTCGAATCTTGTTAATTTGTTTTTGTTAATGTGACATTGTTTTTTCCTTGGTAAAAGTGTTTTGCTATTTGTCTCAAGTATTGTTAAAGGGTTTCACACTTTGTAATTCTCGTTTGCCCTTCTCAGCCACCGTAGAAATCAGCAGAATGGGAAAAACACAACGGTGAATGCACATTATAATACGTTCTGCCACCACGGTTCTCTCGATCAAAACCGTAATGAAATACATTATTTTGGGAGTGATCAAAGATAATTTTTAGATGTAGATAAAAGTAGAAAATCTGCCACAAATCTTTTTAAATGTGATTTAAAACCAAATGACATTAGTTCAAAATGTCTGTGTTTTCATAACAGGTGACCTTTAATGTGTGTGTGTCCCAGGTCTGATCGTCCATGAGGGGGCGGCGGTGTACAGCGTGTTCCTGCGCTGGCGGGCCGTCAACCTGCACTGGGACGTCCAGAGCTACAACAAAGCCAAGGACCTGGAGGAGACGAGCACCGGCCAATCGGCACTCTCCCCCAGGACGCTGTGGTTACCATTGACTACCTTTGCACCCGATGGCCCTTTACGCCCCGGCACCCAGCTGGAGGTCCAGCCATGGAGCTGCCTCTGTTTGGGGCCCTTTTGCCACGGGTTGGGGCCCCGAAACCCCCTGAGGCGGAACAGGGACTCGGGGCAGGACGTCATCCGGGTGACGTCGGTGTGACACCAGGCTCCTGATGGTTTGCACTGGGCAACTTTTCTTTGTGGATTTACTACTTTTTTTTATAGATCAGTTTGAATTTTGCTCCGAGGCCGGTACTCCCTAGACCTTTGTGCAGTATTTATGTCATGTTGGATGGAAAATCGTCATGGAAAAGATTGTAAGATTACAAAACGTGTGACCATTTTCATTATCACACAACTCATCAGGGTTTAAGACGGCACGATTGGCTGAATGAGAGTTAACACATGGTCATCAACCAGGCGGTGTGTATGCACCTGATGGTTTTCACTGCGAGGCAACTGGGCAGTTTCATCATCTCTCTCATCATGGATTTACTACATTTTTTCGCAGATCAACCAGATGTCTTGAAAAATGTGAAGCGGTCCCCAAACGAGGATGTTGCCGCTGCTTGTCCCCAAGATTAGACTAAAGCCAAGTATATAGTTACATAGTCTTAAAGTTACAACCAACCATAATGCCGATGTGGCCCACGATGACATTGAGTTTGACCCCCCTGCTCTAGACCTTTGTGCAGTATTTATTTCATGTTGGATGGAAAATAGTCAAGGAAAAGATTGTAAGATTAACAACGTGTGACCATTTTCATTATCATACAACTCATCAGGGTTTAAGACGGCACGATTGGCTGACTGAGAGTCCATCAAAGCACTATAACCCTTACATTTGGCTAAAATGACCATAGATGATTGGGTAAGACTGATTTGAGGAATGTTTTGTAACGCTTTTGCATCGTTCGGCACCAGGTCAGATATGTAAGAGCTTTAAGAAAGTGTTACGGTGCATCCACACAGCAGCGTTAAAAAAATCTGAATGGGGTGACGTCACTTTGCCCCACTTTTCGCCGAACTGCATTGTGGGAAGCAAAGCTGAGATTTCCAGGCATCTCAGGATTCAAAAGTTGAGCAATGTTCAACTTTTGAAGCTTCTGAAGCTTTCGGTGGAAGCGTCAGCCAATCAAATCATATGCCAGTTCAAGCTCTAGCCAATCAAACCGCGTGCTTGTGTGTCAGGGGCGGGAGATTCATGTGATTGGTTGTTGGTCGAGCTTCAGACACGCCCACCGGCAAGCTTTTTCCATAGCCGCTGTGTGGACGGGCCGTTACTGGGACAATGATTTGAAGAAGTATTAAAGGAAGTTGCCACATGAACACGGCACAAGTTCTGATGTTTACTTCAACAACTTACGATAAAGTATTATACAAGTATGTTGAGATGTTCTGCAAAATCTTACTTTTTAAAAAACATTGATAAAGAAGAACAAAGGTTATTTGAAAGCTAGCCGTTATAACAGAAAGCATTTAAACACAATAATCTTCAATGCAGATCGACCAGATGTCTTGAAAAATGTGAAACGGTCCCTAAATGATGGGATGTCTCCCCAAGATCTGACTAAAGCCAAGTTCTGATAAATTATAATCTGATTAAGAATGAAATACTGATCATGATGAAACATGTCCGTATCCTACAGTACATGTCTTAAAGCTGTTGTTACTTTTGCTGTTTTTAGAGTTTGAAAAGCTTTGACTTCTTCCAAAACTGCCGGATTCTTGCTGTGTTTCCGGATAATCCTGTTTCGCATTTTGTACGAATAAATCCTACCTTTTTGAAAAACCAGAAGGAAGCAGAATTCAGCGACTAAAACGGATGGCATATGAGCACAAAACAAACAATGCAGGCATCACATCTGGACTCGTTTGAATGTCATTGGAACTTGATCTCAGATGATTTGTGCCAGCATGGATACAGATGTTGGAAATGGTGGATTTGATCCTTTGCCTTTCTGTTGAGCTTCCAGGAGCCCCGTGTTGTTTGGGAGGGTGTTTGTGTTGTTGTTGGGGTCTCTGTTCTCGACTCTGGGTCATTTGGGTCGTTAGATTTGTTTGTGCCTTAGGAGGCTTGGTCTCAAAGCGCAGCACAGAAATGACTTGAATGTGACTTTTGCTGTCGGCTGTATTTCTATTTAATTTGAATGTAACATGGATGTAATGTATAAAGAATATTTATATAAATGGAGAGCTCTGTTGGTTATTTACCCGACTTCAGGAAGACACTTTCTTTACACCAAGACCCGAGGGGCAACATGGGAAATGTGTGCGATGTTGGACAGCAGGAGCTTTGTTTTAGAATAAACAAACCACATCTGCAGCTTCTGATGTGATGACATCATCAGTGACAAAATCATCAGCCATGACGTCATGCGGAATGCGATGACATCATCTGTGACATCATAGAGCCTCTCGCGAAAGTATGCAAGTAGACCACACACATTTCATAAGTTATAATATTTATTTTTTGTCTTTTCTTTTTCAGGAAGGAAGTACGGGACGCCACATGAATGCAGCAGAAGTGCTCCAATCTTGTAACGCATGCACGCACGCGCACACACACACACACACACACACACACACACAATGTCATCGCTTTCTTCACATTCCTTATCGGTGATGTCATAGAGCCTTTCCGGTGATCACATGATGTCATGCAGAGTGCGATGACATCATCGGTGACATCACGGAGCCTCTCCTGAAAGTTTGCAAGTAGACCCCCATTCCTCCACAGAGTTCACGTTTGTTGACGATGCCAAGCAAACGCAGACAAGCCGCTCGCCGCGTGCTCTGCAGACGCAGGAGACCTCAGAAGAAGTCTCTCGCTGCTCGCAGACTCAAGAGAGTGGTCCGATTCCGAGTCTGACGTTACTCCGAATGGGATGATGTCACCGATGATGACATCACGTTGCGTTTTTTCATCTTTGCAAACTTTAAAACATTCAGGTGAGGCTCTATGACATAACTGATGATGTCATCACATTCTGCATCGGTGGCGTCGAATAGCCTTTCCTTTCTGGTGATCACATGACGTCATGCAGAATGTGATGACATCATCAGTCCAGTGTCACACCTCTGGCACTAAAATGAACTCTAAACCAATGAATTACCCAGAATTCACAACTACCGATTGAGACTGTCAAAGTATATCAAATAAAGTAAATAATGTCAATACCACTTCAGACCAAATATGTAATCATTTATTGTTAGAATCATCCTTTCAACACATAATACAGCCAATACAGATAGAAAAAAGAAACACCAGTAATGTGTCAAAGATCAGTCAGTTGCATGGTTGCGTAGAGAAAAATACAACGAGATGTTTATCTTAAGAAAATCACCACGGGGTGATCATCAGGAGAGAAAGACAAGGCAAAGACTTACAGTATAAAATGTACAGCCACGTGATTATATAATATTTATATAACATTGCACAATATAGCAAAAAAAAAAAGAGAAACCACGCATTGGAAAACAAATGAAGTGTACAGAATATACAACAAGGCACTGTGGAAGAAACCTGCACACGCGTCTTTGGATGGATCTGCCGCCCGCGGAGCTCCAGTGAAATGTTGTAGGAATGTCACGCTGCAAACAATCCCACTGAGCAAGTCTTCAAACTCAAATCTGATCAATTACATCGATAATCCAGACATTATTACTAATAACTGCAGTCTGAGTCACTTGAAGGGGCATTGCGTCTTGTTTTAAGGCCTTTCAATCGTGCTACATCGGGAGGGTTCGATGAAAATGACAATTTCTGACTTTTAGTAATATTTAGTGGATTTTTGCGTTCAATTATGTCCGATAGAAAGATTCGTCCATATAATGCATTCTTATCTAAGGCTAGCACTCGTTTGCAATAACAGAACTTTACAAAGAACAGAAAGAACAAGCCCTAAATAATGATCTTTGGAAGTGATGGATAGGGATCAGGGCAACATGTGGAAAATGTGTTTGAGCTTTGAATTCATGCAAAAATATCAATTTGATGCATCGGGAAAATAAAGTCAGAATTTTGAGTTTAAAATCTGAGTTTTGAGATTTAAATGAACACAATTGTTATTTCAAATCTCAGAAATACATCTAAATTCAGAAATTAAAGTCACGAATCCTTTTCATCCTCACTTAAATTAAGGAAATCTGAATATTCGAGATCAATATCTGACTTTGTTTCTCCCCATGCAATTCTTTTGTCAAAGAATCCTATTATTTTTTTAGCCTCGAAATCCGAAATTCTTAAAAAAAGGCGAATTGCGAGATATAAATCTGAATTATCTCACTTCGCAATTCTTTGATTACATTTACAATTTTGAGATCTAAATAATAATTTCTCTGAGAATTCTTAGCTTGAATTCAGAACTCCTAGGTCTTGAGATTTCAATTTGAACCTTTTTCCCCTACATATTCGAAATTCTGAGTATCCTCATTAATATGATTGTTCCCCATATGGTAGGAGCTTCAATATGTTTCCCCATGCGGCCCTAACCTTTTTCCGCACCTGACCTTCCTCACTTTAAATGTGAGTGCTGTTTTCTGGACTGGGAGACAGACGATAAGACTGGGCTTACACGTCAGAAATGAACAGATGTGAAAATGACTCAGAGTTGGCGTTGAACGACCTGCACAGACGGACCAATCTGCAGTGTAAAAGTACGTTTGTAGTTAAAGGGAACCTTCCAGATTCTGGTTACACAGGAGTGGCATCGGTTTGATTTCAGTTCGTCCTGCTTCAGTTTGAACAGGCACTTGTGTGTGACCTTCAAAAAAAATCATCACAATCAATCACAAAGTAGAAATGCTTCAGACGAGTACAGTCGCATATTATTTACAGTTCTTTTTTTTAAGAAGGTCCGGTCCCAGAGTTGATCAAAGCAGAGGAGAAGGCTTTGACTATGATCTCTTCTCTCCATCTTAACTGCTTTCTTTTAATTACATTCAGACATGTAGACGCACCTCTTTTAAAAGTCACATTCACACACACACACACACACTCACACACACACACACACACACACAGTAACACTAAGCACCGTCCTGGAACAACAGTCCTCGAAGTGATCGCAAATGAGCGTCCTTTTTTCCAAAACAAGACACATCCACACATCCAGAGTAGATCACGAGAGGATGATACGGTTGTGTGAAACCCTCAGATGGTTTTCTTTGGTCTGACAAACGTTGAATTTCTTTTACTATCTTATTCAGCTACTGCAAAATCCCAGGAAAAGTTTTGATAGGTTATTCCCGTCGTGTAATTTTTACAATTGCCTTATTTTTTGGTTTTGCTGTTGAACCCAATGTTGTGTTGTTCTTAGACCCAGAACTTTAGACACCGAGCCTTAGTGTTAACGTGTTTGAGTCCTTCGTAGCTTCAGGAATCCAAAATAATTCTTAGAAATAAGGATATTGTGGTCACATTGTCAATATTTACCACCAATAATAACGTTCAAGTCTAATGTTGGGCTATAAAGGAACTACAGCCCGGTCACATGACTTCACTTGACCACCGCTAAGCTAAAGGCGGCTAATGTTGGGCTATAAAGGAACTACAGCACGGTCACATGACTTCAGGTCACCACCGCTAAGCTAAAGGCGGCTAATGTGGGGCTATAAAGGAACTACAGCACGGTCACATGACTTCACGTCACCACCGCTAAGCTAAAGGCGGCTAATGTTGGGTGTGATGGCGATTAGTCGTCTCATTTAGACACTAGTTAGCAACCGCCGTATTTAAATTCCCCAGTGAGGTATTAACTGACATATTTTATGTCGTAGAACAAAAATCTCTTCAGCTTGTGTTAACCACAGACCCTATTTCAGGCTAACAACCAAAAACACATTCAGAAAACCATTGACTTCCAGGTGAGGGAACAGGAAGTGCTAAAATGCTGACTCATTCCCTGGTTTTAGGACTCATTCCTGGTTACACGACTCAACTTAACTTGTTTGTCAGCATTACGAAGGTTTAAAAAAAGTTAGCAACTAAAGAAAACCAGCTTGAAATGGTTGCTAACTCTCTTTAAGGCTCTGATCTCTCAGGTGTGGATGTGTAACGTTTTGGAATGAAACCAGACAGAATCATAACTTTAGCTAATGATCGTTAAGAGCATTGTGGTTTGTCTCCAGCATTCAGAGTCAGTCTTGAGATTCCAAAGATGGTGGTCGGAGTTCACCAGGCGCTGCACTGGCTGCCGTGGCTGCTGACCGACTGACAGTTGCTGTAGCGCTTCTTCACGATCATGCTGATGTAGGCCTTCATCAGCTTGGCGATGTCCATGACCTGCAGAGGAGAGAGAAGAGGACTTAAGGTTGGTGTTTCTGTTTGCTTCACCTGCATGCATTCAAAGATTCAAAGGCTTTCTTGCCATATGCACAGTAGCTACAGTGTGGACAGGCTTCTCCAACAATGCAACATAAATATATATATAAGATATAAAACAATGACAAATAGTGCAAGAAGAACGAAACAGAAATAAAATAGTGCAAGATTATTAGTGCAAGAAGAACGAAACAGAAATAAAATAGTGCAAGATTATTATTCGCCAAGACAAGTCGGTGCAATGTAAATATGAGCTGTTGGCTAATGGTAAAGCGATTGGACTCTGCTAATGTTATTTAACAATCTTAAAAACTGTTCTTAACATATTTCGACATCAAGAAAATAATCTTAATATTTTGAAATGTCACGATCAGTAGATTCCTTCGGCAAGGACAGTTGGTGAACTAATGTTCCGTTGTTTTGAGCTTTGACAAGTGATTTGACAAAGCTAATTCTATCCTTCAAAACATGCCTATAATATATCTCGACATGAAGAAACCATTGACTTGTTGTTACGAACCATTTGCGTTTCGAACACCAGCTCTCGGCCCTCCACAGTGATCTTGTAGGCGCTGGCCAGCGGAGCTCCGAAAGAGAGGATCTGCTCGTACGGGAAAACCTCCAGAGGCCACGGCTCTCCTCGCTTATACACAGAGATCGCCTCCCGACTCACGCCCAGCCACAGCTCCGAGGGGAACGACCCGTCACGGCACTACGAAGAGTAAACATATTCACATTACACTGAGAAAGGAAAGGAATTTGAATGTAAAGTCTTGCATTAATGTACATTCTCAAAGATATTGAAGTGACTGTTATTTTGTATATATTGATTGTTGTGCTTTTATTTAGGTCAGTGCTTCTCAAAGTGTGGTCTGCGGGCGCCCCCTAGTGGTCCGTGAGTATATTGGCAACATTTCACATTTTAAATTAATTCATTAAAGTTTTCCGCACTCTCGCGGGAATATCTCCGCAATGGAGCGAGCTTAAGTTTCACTTTCGATTGCATGATATAGCCCAGCGCAACACCTTCATCACACATGTTGCCACTTGTTTGTACCATTTTCAGGCGATTTATAAAAAACGATGTGTCTTTGGATATTTGTGGAGTTAGGTGGTCCGCGAGTGTTTTTTTATAGGTTAAGTGGTCCTTGGTATGAAAAAGTTTGAGAAACACTGATTTAGGTCTTAGTGTGTGCATATGTATAAATGTGTCTGTTGATTGTGTATATATATATATATAAGTATATACATATTTGCATACATATTTGCATACATATTTTTATATATATATCTGTTTTTGTATTCTGGATTGTGGGAAATTGTATTAGAATCTAACAATATCAATACTTTTTGACACTTTTCAACGCATTTCTTTGAGCAACGTTCACTAGTAAAACTCCTATTTTATGTTAAACAAAATATAAGATAAAATGCATCCATGTTTGCTTTACTAGAACCTTATGTATTAAAAACTGAGAGAAATACTGGCTGCAGTACTATACCTTACTTTAGTAACAATATCAAATATATCAATATTAAAAAAAAGTTGCTTTACTTGAACCTTAGCAATAAAACAGCTCCGAGGGGAACGACCCGTCACGACACTACAAATATTAAACATTAATATTACACTAAGAACTATATTTCAACAGCGGATCCAAAACTAACCGCTGGTAGACTCACCTCCACGTTGAACAGCGTGGATCCGTATCCCTGCCACTCCTTGGCCACCGCCATGTACTTGACCATGGCCTGTTCCTGGTTCATGCCCTGCAGCTTCCTCCACTTGTCCATCACGCAGGTCTTCACGGCCGCCGCCTCCTCCCTCATCCACGCCTCCAGGCTGTTCTCCTCCTCCAGCTTCTGCCGACTCAGCGACCCGCTCCGGAAGCTCCTCCTCAGCGTTCCCTCCAGGAAGCTCGAGCGTTTCCTCTCCGACGTCCCCGAGCGTTCGGATAAAGAGCCACCGCCGCCGACGCTGCTGACGCCGCTGACGGAGCCCGGAGCGAACGTTTTGGCCGAGTTTTGCACACGGGCCCGCAACCGAGACATGGGGAACACCAGGGACAGTTCGGGGATTTTGACCTGGGGGTTGTGATCCCCCTGGAGGTACTGGAGCCTGAGGGCCGCCAGGAACTGAAGGGTCTCCTCGGGACCCGGATACCGACCCCGGATCACAGCCTCATGAGCCTGGAGACAAGGAAAATTGGAGATGGAGATTTCAGAACAACTGTCAAGTAGAAACATTTTGAAACTGCGATACATGAAATAAAACCACTCTCATTTATGTGTTCTGTTCTTATGTTCCTTTCGGGACTCTGTGTTTTGTTTTTATGTTAACCTTAATTTCAGTCTCAATAAAAGACGGAAAAACAAACACCTCCGTCAGTCACAAAGCGCGACAAATTCATGTTTTAACAACTGCTCCTCTCATGTTATACCTAAAACGAACATGTTTCCTTTCCATCATGCTCTCCTGCTCTGATGCATTCATTGGCTTTTGTTTCTACTTGAGATGTGTGTATTCTGTTCTTATGTTTGTTCCTTTCAGGACTCTACGTGGTCTGTGTTTTGTTTTAACAAAATGTAACCTTAATTTCTGCCTCACGTTGTTATTGTATTCATGTTTCTGTGGTCTTCATTTTAACTTTAGTTTTTTCTTGTGAAGCACTTTGTGAATTTTATTTCTGTACACTAAATTATTAGTATACGTATTATTATTATTATTAAAAACTGAGAGATAATTTTTTCTAATCACAAGAGAAATACTGGCTGCAGTACTGTACCAACGTTTAGTAACAATATCAATACTTATTTTTACACTTTTCAACGCCTTTCTTTGAGCAATGTTCAAAAGTAAGACTCCTATTTTATGTTGAACAAAATAAGATAAAATGCATAAAAAAAACGGCATCCATGCTTGTATTAAAAACAAGTTGCTTCACTAAAACCAAAGAAAAAAAAAAAAAGCCAAATAATGATCCAAATATATCAGATAAAAATGTACATTTTTTTGAAAATACTCAACACTTCTGTCCAAAATAACATCATACTCCTGCTGAACAACCACTTTTGGGGTTTAAAGTGTTATTCAAAAGGTATTCCTACTGGCTACGGATTAGATATCGAGCTTCAGTCTGATGGCTCTGAACAATAGCAACAGGTTTTTGTTTTGTTTTAAATTGCTTCTTACCTGTTCAAACATGAAGGCGAACTCCACGCTGTCTTTGGGAACATTCTCCGTGTCCAGGAAGCAGTAAAGCTTGAAATAAAACTTCCAGCCGGTGTTGCTCTCGTCCGGACTCGCTGAAAGTCTAGAGGCAAGAGAGAGAGAGAGAGAGAGAGAGAGAGAGAGAGAGAGAGAGAGAGAGAGAGAGAGAGAGAGAGAGAG
>CALSBZ010039581.1:0-11824 GCA_943591055.1 Gobionotothen gibberifrons | reverse complement strand
ACACACACACACACACACACACACACACACACACACACACACACACAGAGCACAAAAACAAAATATAGGTGAGAATCAGATAGATCATAATTTTCCTGCCGGACAGGGTGTAAAGGAACAACAGGATGAGGCGGGAGGAACTGCTGGAGGGGTGGGAAAGGGAATTGCTCCAGGTGCTGTGGCGTGAAAAGGAACTGTGAGATGGGTGGAAAAAAGACCTGCAGGATGGGTGAGCAAAGGACCCACCGGAGGGGCATGAGCCTGGGGGCAGGATCTGGATCATTCAGAGATCTCAACATGATGCTTCACATTATGATTTTAAAAAAAAGGGTCTGAATGAATCTTTAGGAGTGGATTTATCCTATAGGCCCTGATTGCAGCCCGCGGAATGGGGCGTGGTCAGATGTGGGCGGGGCTGGACGTCCGATGGGCGGGGTGTATGGATATCCTAATGAGACAAACAGCATCATCTGCTGGACAACTACATGAAGTACAAATACAAATCTGCACTCGACTAAATATATTTAAAAAACTAAATATAAAAACTTCATACTAATTAAATGCATGAATGTATGTAAATACCTTTTTATACAATGTGGTATAAAAAGTCATATTTTCTATATTAGTGTATTTAAGTTCATTATGTAATATTTGTTTTAATTGATTATTCATTTAGTCAGTTCTGTGCATACTCATATCTAGTCCATATATTTCAAATGAATGATACATTGCACTGCATTTCATAGAATGATAGAAAAAGCATTTATTATTTACAACATTTATCATATAACAGAACAATCATTAAGATAACAGAACCGAAAAAGCAAATACAGTAAATATAAAAACCAAACCAAGTATACAAAAAAAAAATCTATACAACAGTGAAAGGCTTTGCTGATGCAAACATTCAATCAATCGTGCTCTTCAAAACAGGCATGAACCTTAAGGTTGTCTTTATCTATGCACTGCTCAAAAAACATAAAATAGTCCGACCGAAACTTGAACCTGAACATAAATGGGTCCACATCGTCTAACCCCACGGAGCTGTAATAATGGATATATTGCACATGTTTGCTGTAACTCATCACTTGTAAAATATTATACTACATGGGCTGTATGATTAAATCTTGTACCGTAAATGTTGTATTAAATAAAGTTAATATTACCGACGTTAGATTAACGTCCCTGTAGCTTCTTATTGCACTAAGAAGCTTATTGCACTGTATGTATATATATATTATTATATATATGTATATAAGTGCAATAACTATTTCATGCTAAATTAAGCTCTGTTGCTTGGATATCACTAGATCCTGTTACAGCGTAATATAAGTACATAACGATTGATGTGTACATTAGCATAATTACTAGCTAGCCGTTAGCTGCTAACTGCCGCCTCGTTAATCTCAAATCCATCATAATAACAACCCACCATGCTGTCATGAACGCGAGGTGCTGTTACGTGTACGCAAATTGACGTGCTTTATGTGAACGAGCCTTTTGGTTAAAGTTGCGCATGCTCTATGAGCGCACATACGGGTACTTCTCAGGCATGCCCGGTAATCTGTGACGTTTCACTCTCTCAAAAGTTGCCCCATTTTATCATCATGCGCTAATGAGCAACTCTCATAGGAATGAATGAGGCCCCGCCTCCCACGCTGTATCCAGTTCTTATTATACATCCATGGGTCGGACATCCAACCCCGCCTTTTATCCGACCCCGCCCCATTCCGCGTCACAAGGCGGGGTCGGACATCCAACCCCGCCTTTTATCCGACCCCGCCCCATTCCGCGGTCCGCAGCTCGGACCTTCTCGATTTATCACCTGACTCAAATTGGGTTCATGCATGCTCCCATCCTGCTACTTACCAAGCTCTTTCACCTTCTTCAGTTTTGTTTCACCAGGCAGCTTCACAATGTGTTGCTCTACAAGCCACCAGAGGTGACGGGTTTCACACAGACAGGTTTGCCTGTCATGTTCTTCTGCAGCAGAAGGTCAAACTAATGGGCTTTCAACTTTTATTTTTCTTGGCCTAACATGGAAGCCTAATGTTTGAATAAAGTTCTAGAGCAGCGGTTCCCAACCTGTGGGCCGCAAAGGCATTGCAAGTGGGCCGCCAAATAATTTGCAAAACGTTATGATTTGTTTGGAAAAATTCTCATTATTAAGATTATTTTTTATTTGAACCTCCTTTCCTTTCTCTTTCTCGATCCTCCTTAGCAACATTACAGTCCTTGACAGCGGTCGGTTCTACTGGATTTACAACGTGTCACATGTTCTGATTTGACCAGAGCTTTGTTTATGGTTGAATGTGTGCCGCACATTTTTTTTTGATTCTTCAGTGGGCCCTGAGTTGAAAAAGGTTGGGAACCGCTGTTCTAGAGGCCCATCTACTTCCGGTCCATGGGACCTTATTTTGAAAAAAGTATGTATTGAAGTCAATGGAGACAGAAAACGTACCTTTCGATCCCGTTTGAATTGTGCCACGAATTACACATATGATGTTTGTCAATCTTAAAAAATAATTTCCATGTCAAAAAAGTCACAGTTTGTCGTAAAACTGTTGAAATATAAGACTATGAAAAATACGCAACTAGAAAGACTACAAATCCCAGAGTCGCGTAAGTGATGTCATAACTGATGTCACAATTGATTTCCTCCACTAAATAAGAGATAGCTAAGATAAGATAACTTTAACAAGATGCCTGTGTGCTTAGTACCAGGTTGTTATCATACAAGCAATGGGTCTTGCTCGTTCTTTCGCTTCCCGTCTGATGAAAGGACCAGGAGTGGCTGAATCAAGTTAGCTACCTAGCTAGTAGCAAGCACGTTAGTTAGCATTACAGCCTTGTCATTTTTATTAGCCTTAACATGAAGTAACATTAAGTAACCCAAAATGTTAAACAGTAAGAGTAGTAGTCATATTTCGTGAACTCTTTGAAGAGTACTGTCACACCGGTGTGATCATTCTATAATACACCATTTAAGCCCGGGGGAGAAATGCTAATGCTACATTAGCATCGGAGATCTTTTCTACTTCACGCTATCTGCACAAATGGTTGACATTAAACATTAAAAAGATCAGGCAGTTCAGAGAGAATCAAAGGAAGGCAGGCAGCTTTGCATGACATTCTTCTGGACGTGTTTCATTGTGGTGATAGTGAGGGTAGTCAATCCCTTTTTTGACAAGACATAGTGACGGCCATCTTGGTGTGTTGTTGTGTGAGACCAGAGATCATGAGAGATGTAGTTCATTGAGCGTTTCACACCAAAAAATGTGTTACTTCACAGTTTTACGACACTTTTTTTTTTTTTGACTTGCAAAATTATCTTTTAAATTGACAAACATCATATGTGTAATTTGTGGCACAATTCAAACGGGATCATGCCCGCTGATTGGTCCAAATTGACCAATCCACGGACTTCCTCACACACACACTCAGTGCAGGCAGCTCTGCTGATTTCTCCTCCCTGGCTGCAGGCTGATAACAGACAGTTGGCATCGCGGCGAAATTCTCTCTGCAGACCCATTCTCACAGCGTTTATCAACCTATAAACCTTTTTCTTACTCAATATCAAGCCACACTTATTGTTTTTACTTCGGCTGTGACTTTGTGTGAGCTCAGGATGAGTTTGGCTGTGTTTGGCTGTGTATCGCTAAACAAGGAAATCACACCTCCACGGAGCTCAGCGCGATTCACAACGTCCCGACCAATCGGAGCACACTGGGCTCACAGGGAGGGGGGGGGGGCAAGAGCTGCAACGAGCCGTTTAGTGGAGAGAGTGAACACTGCTGAATACACATACTTTACAGAGATGCTGTATGCGAAACCAATGTGAGTTTGGAAAATTGCACAGTATAAATCTATTTTAGTATACCTCAACAATGGAATTATGATCAGTGGAAATGGCCATGACATGGACCTTATTTCGGAAACATTATGTATTTAAAGGTCCCATGGAGGTCCACTGAAAGGGGAGGGACTTCGCCACTCTATTGACATAAATAAGATTTGAAGTGAGTGAATCAAATTAATTAAACAGCTTCACACTTACAATTTAGCAAAGATTAGGTGAAGCAAATACATTTGTTGGGGGCCTCGGGGCCCAACCTACATTTTAATGCTGGTCAATGGATAAAAGTAGTGTACTGTGGAGTCTATTTTTATATAACATTACAAGATTCTTATTATTACATTATTTGCTTATTGTGCTGATTGTATGTGCTGTGACTTAGGAATAAATGGACCCAATCACCCCCCCAAGTTTTGATGGGGTGGACAGGAACGAAGGGAAAAGTTACATGAGAAAGTGTTTAGCTTGCAATATTGAAAGTAGCAAGGTCGAGTGCAGAGACTGAGAGGACACAAAGAGGTAGTCAGAACAGCACATCGCACCGGCCTTCACTTTGTATGGGAGCCGCGCTCCCCCGCAAAGCTAGGAAGCAACATTATGGTTTCCCACTATATCTGAAGAAACGTTAGAAAAAACAAATTAGTATGATGGTGCCACAGTAGGGAGGGACTTCCACAGGCCGGCCGAATGCTGATTGGAGGATCGTGTTGCCAAGAGACTCTATCTGAGTCTGTGCACCAACCAAAGAGAACCAAGTCTAAACCGCGGTCTCTCTTCAGCTAGTCTTGACCAATCATAAATGTACGGGCAACGCCCTGCGTAATAAAATGTATTGTCGCACGAGGTTCGAGGCTCTTGACGGATTTGGTGGTTACAGATTACAGCTTTGCTGCCTGTGATTCCCAAAGACGTGATGAGTCCTTGGCCAAGTAATATATATATTTTGCTCTCTTTACAATAAATAATTAAACTTAGAAGTTGTCTGTCTTTTCTGGAATTCTGAACCCAACAGTACCCATTTACAGATTGTTTCCAGGAGCAGAACATTTAAAAAACAACCTGGTCTGACCAGAATACGTGACTCCACCACGACTCCTAACCTGTGTCTCTAACCTGCAAGTTGCTCTTTAACACCGCAGTACGTGGTGGAGTCACGGACTCTGCTACATGTACGTGTCTGCACCACGGAAACAACGCCAATGTAAAGTGAATGAGGCTCCTTTGTCGTGGTGCACACACACATACAACGTCCCGCAGTGAGCTTTTATTCTATAAAACGTTTTTTAAATCTACTTTATAGCTTGTAGTAACTCATAACTCTAACTAGGCTAGAATAAATGAAAAACAGTTATGAAATACTATATGACAAAACTATAATAGAGAGGCGAAGTCCCTCCCCTTCCGAGGGAGCTCATGGGACCCCGGAAGCGGAAAAATATACATTGAAGTCAATGGAGAGAGAAACGTTATCTTTTGATCCCGTTTGAATTGTGCCACGAATTACACATATGATGTTTGTCAATCTTAAACAATCCTTTCCATGTAAGAAAGGTTACAGTTTGTCGTAAAACTGTTGAAATATAAGACTATGAAAAATACGCAACTAGAAAGACTACAAATCCCAGAGTCGCGTCAGTGATGTCACCATTGTTTTCCTCCACGAAGAGATATCTAATATCAGCGCGATATATCATCGATATATATGGCGCTGGCTAAGATAAGATAACTTTAACAAGATGCCTGTGTGCTTAGTACCAGGTTGTTATCATACCAGCAATGGGACTTGCTCGTTCTTTCGCTTCCCGTCTTATGAAAGGAACAGGAGTGGCTGGATCAAGTTAGCTACCTAGCTAGTAGCTAGCACGTTAGTTAGCATTACAGCCTTGTCATTTTTATTAGCCTTAACAATAAGTAACATCAAGTAACCCAACATGTTAAACAGTAAGAGTAGTAGTCATATTTCGTGTACTTTGAAGAGTACTGTCACACCTGTGTGATCATTCTATAATACACCATTTAAGCCCGGGGGAGAAATGCTAACGCTAGCTATAGCATCTACGATCTTTTCTACTTCACGCTATCTGCACAAATGGTTGACATTAAACATTAAAAAGACCAGGCAGTTCAGAGAGAATCAGAGGAAGGAAGGCAGGCAGGCAGGGAGCTTTGCATGACATTCTTCTGGACGTGTTTCATTGTGGTGATAGTCAATCCTTTTGTTGACAAGACAGAACAACACACGTCACCAAGATGGCCGTCACTACTGCTAGACCGGAGATGTAGTTCATTCAGCGTTTCACACAAAAAAAATGTGTTACTTCACAGTTTTACGACACATTATTATTTTTTTGACTTGCAAAATTATCTTTTAAATTGACAAACCTCATATGTGTAATTCGTGGCACAATTCAAACGGGATCAAAAGATAACGTTTCTCTCTCCATTGACTTCAATGTATATTTTTCCGCTTCCGGGGTCCCATGAGCTCCCTCGGAAGGGGAGGGACTTCGCCTCTCTATACAGTTTAAAAGGGGAGTGATTTGGAAAATATGTGCCTACTTTTTCCGATTCTGATAATTCCCATGGGGCGGAAGTAGAAGGGCGGGAATAGAAGGGCGGGACTTCGCCTCAACTCTGTTGAAATACTCCCATAGCATTTCGCTTTCCCTGTGTTTTCCTTGAGTTGCAATGTCTGCTAAACTGTTCTCCGTGAACACCGTCGCTTTTAAATGTTTGAAAACTCTCCAAGACTGTTCTACACGAGGGTTTAGGTAAGACGCTCCGGATATGTTTATTTAAAAAAAAGCATAGCAGCAAAACTTTGTCAGCAATGCGAGAGTTGTTAGTAAAAATGATAATGCATGCGTTATTTACTCGTTGTGGTGCGTTCTCAGCATTGGAGCTGCATCCCTTGGTTCAGTGAATTTAAAAGGTCGCAGCTGCCTGACTCTGAAGGACTTCAGCTCAGATGAAATCAAGAGGCTGCTGTGGGTTTCAGGGGATCTAAAACATCGGATCAAACATGAAAAACAGGTAGCTAACATCAGTCTATAATGTAAACTGCAGTGTCTATTTGTTGAGTGTCTTCAGTTTTACTGCAGCCTCAAGGATGCTTCGTTTTAAGGAAGTTTTTTGTCATTTCTATTTCAGTATCTTCCTCTCCTGCAAGGAAAGTCGATTGCCATGATATTTGAGAAGAGAAGCACCAGAACGAGAATGTCCACAGAAACAGGTGTCCTGTTTTTACATATCACAACAGGTGGTATAAAGACACTGAGCAGTTTTAAAGTGTTACATTAACACTAGAAAATGTTTTTTTTCTTTTACTGAAAACAAGGATCTGGTTTATTGAAAGGGCCTCAATTGACAGTGCACTTCTAACCTGAAAGATACATTAACGTCTACAATTGGGATTTGTCCTTTATTTTGAATGAAAGGTTAAAGGAAAATGGTTAATGACAAACATGATAGTGACACATCAACTTAAATATATGGTACATGCGAGACAAATATTGATAATGGTGGATATAATATTACATACTACAACGATCAACAGAACCTATAACACTCAAACATAGAATTATTGAGAACAATCTGACAGAAATGTAACTTCTGACACTGAGCAGGGCTGAGACCAGTCATCCGTGCGTTTACGGTGTAAGTCACTTGTGTATGGACACAAAAGAACTGCTGAAAAGTTATTTTCAGTGCATCCCAGGAACAAAACAGTCTGCAACTATTTTCAACCCTTGTCTGCTGCCATTCAGCCCATGAGGTTGCACTCTTTTCTCAAGTATACTTTTATTGTGTTATAAGCAAGACAACAAAAATAAACACAGAACATTTTTAGTGTGCACAGCAGACATGGAAATTAATTTAGGAACTGAACATGCTGTCTTGTGTCAAATAACCATCACCCACTACTAGCCCCACCCTCAAACTGGAGTTGAAATCATTAAATAAACCAAATCCGTGTGCATATAAGAAACCTTCACTTTGACACAAATAGTTTGATTTGTAATTTGTTCTGAAAATGTCAATGTTGTAATGAAACATGGCAAATGTTGGGGAATTGTTCATACTTATTATAGTCTTGTCTATTCTGTTCTGACCATGAAGGATATTGATGTTGTCTTAATATCATTACAGGTTTTGCTTTGCTGGGTGGGCACCCCTGTTTCCTCACCTCTCAGGACATCCACCTGGGAGTGAATGAGAGTGGCACCGACACAGCTAGGTAAGTCTTACATCTATGTTTGCTTCACTGGAAATAAAATGAAAGTAATATCAGTCAGTGGTTTGATGTGGGTTGTAGTGGTCAACCAATATGGGTGTTAAATGGCCAATGTCGATATTTAGAGCGCATGATAGCTGATGACCTATGCATATTGTCGTTATCTGATGAAATATGACAGTTTCAGAATATCAATAATGCTGAACCTAAATAAAAATGTATTATAAATATAATTTGTATTATTATTTTTGTGCTCTTAACAACAGCATTTATCCACAGAAAGCAGCATCTCTTTGTTTCTCAGATACACAAAAAAACTGTAAACGTACATGATATGATATTATCTCTTCGATTTACACACGGCATCTATTGCACGTCTGTCCGTCCTGGGAGAGGGATCCCTCCTCTGTTGCTCTCCCTGAGGTTTCTCCCATTTTTTCCCCTTTTAAACTGTGGGTTTTGCGCGGAAGTTTATCCTTGTACGATGTGAGGGTCTAAGGATAGAGGGTGTAGCTTTTCTCATACTGATATTCTGAACAATCTGTGCTGTTGTATTTGCTGTAAAGTGTCTCTACTGTAGGCTATTTTTATTATATGTACAGCACTTTGGCTCGATCAAAAATCTTTTATAAATGTGCTATATAAATAAAACCTGATTTGATTTTGATTTGATTTGATAAAAAGTAAATAAACAATGTTAGTGTAGTGGCCCTTCTGGTGTCGGCTCAGTGAAATTCTGTATTAAAAAATGAATCAGCCTTGTGTGCACAGGCATTGGTCGAAGCCTATTTTCTCAGAACGGCATTAATCAGTCTACAACTTGTAGGTTTATGCACACTACATTTTGATCTTTGCATAAGAGAAATCCTAAATAGCATTGCGTGTTTCAGTGTAACTTCACATATTGGAATGCTTGTGAGTCTTCAAGGTGGTTACAGTCATCAAATCAAATCAATTTTTATTTATAGAGCACATTTTAAAACGATTTTTGGTCGAGCCCAAAGTGCTGTACATACAATAAAAATGCTTTACAACAAAAACAACAGCACAAATACAAAATAACACACAGCGAAATGTCAGGAGTCGTTCTCCGCTCTGACTAGAAGGCCAGAGAGAAGAAGTGAGTTTTAAGTGTGGATTTAAAAACCCCTAGGGTCTGGGCCCTCATGTTATGTTTCCACTGCTGTGGCTCATTACTGAAGTGAAATAGGAGTGTTTGTGGCTCTCTATATTAATCACAGCACGCTGGGTCACTTTGTGATTCCTAAACTCTTTCCACAGGGTTCTCTCGGGACTCTGTGATATTGTCTTGGCACGAGTGTACAACCATTCCACACTGGAGGAGCTGGATAAGGAGGCGTCCATCCCCATCATTAACGGCCTGTCTGAGCTCTACCACCCAATCCAGATTCTGGCTGACTTCCTCACTTTACAGGCACTGCAACTCCTACACATAGTGCATTTAGGGAGAGGAACTCCCTCTGGAGGGAACGTTAAGCTTTTTGCATTTGCAGACCATTTATAAACATACTACAGGAAAGGGAAAAGCCTAATAGGGCCCCATTAAACAGAACCATGCCATACCAAACCTTACCAGAAGGAGGCCAAATAGTATAAAGATTGAAAAGATCTTCAATTGACCTTCGACTTGTTTTATGAAAGTTACATTCATATTTTTATTTCTGCTTTCCTTTTTGAGTCATTTGAAAAGTTAGCGTTTTCTTCCAGTAAATGTTAATGACATAGTGATTTCTAAATACCACTAATTCTCTTCCAGGAGCACTTTGGGTCCCTTAGTGGACTAACAGTGAGCTGGATTGGCGATGGGAACAACGTGCTCCACTCCTTCATGATGACTGCAGCTAAATTAGGAGTTCATCTTAAAATTGCTACACCAAAGGTTTGCATTGTTTTATTTTCTCATGTACAGTTTACCTCTGTAGTAGATTCTTGTTTTTGTAGTTGGCGAGTATAGAATCTCCCCACTTGCCTTTTGCGAGCAGCGCCATTATCATAAACTGACATCGAAATGAAATCAGTAGCAAACAGGAAATCAAAATGTAAAGCTTCTTGGTGATGTACGTCAAAAAACATATTTTTGCTAAAACGGCCCAACCACCCCTAAAGCTAAAACTGTATATTTATCCCCAGGGGTATGAGCCAGAGAGGAGTGTTATTCAAGAGGCACAAAGGCTCTCCAAAGAGGTGAGGTTTCCTACTTTAATTGTCATCATTATTATTAACAGACCTTTTTGTCAAATGACTTGCATTACTTGCCGTTGTCTCAGCATGGGACCCAGCTTGTCCTGACCTCTGACCCGATGGAGGCCGCCCACGGCAGTAACGTGTTGGTCACCGACACCTGGGTCAGCATGGGACAGGAGGAGGAGAAGAAAAAGAGGCTCAAAGACTTCAAGGGTTACCAGATTACAATGCAGGTGAAGGATATAGTCATTAATATTAAGATGCAACTTTTTGACGCCCTCTTTTCAGCCTAAAGATGAAAACATGTCACCAACAACATGCGAGCAGGTTTGTATTTGGCCATTTTTATATCTGTGCCTGTTCTAAAATTGCTCCCTTTTGACAGCTGTAAGCACTACCTAACGTCAAAAAACATGCTACTGACTGTACACAAAGCATTTAGCAAATTGTTTGTGCGGTAAACTCCTCAATACATACTTCATCTGGCTTATCAATCAGCAAGCGAGCTTTGACTAAAATGTGTGCACAGGACATGATTACATAGTTGTGATTACAGTAATTATGTTGGTCAATAATAATATGTGCTACTTTGCACAACACAATAATACAGATAAACAGAAAAATATAGTGCAAGTAAATGGTAGAGTAAATAGTAGAGCAATTTCAAGTTCCTCATAGGAGTAAGACCCAGTATTCCCATGTGCCCTAAATCTAAATTAGGGATGCACCGAAAATTATCGGCCGAAAATGGTTAAAAAGGCCCTTTCGGCCGAAAAAATATCACCGAATGTCAGAGAACAGGGTTACGTTGGTAACCTAACATGTTGTTGTGATGACGTAATCAAAACGCGGCGACAAGCACGGCGCGCGACCATGCTCGCGGCTGGCTCACAGCCAACATGTCTGCCGCTTGGAGATATTTCAATGCACTATATTTTGAATGCACTTTGTTGTAGTTATCCTACAGAGAAAAGAAAATGCAATTGACTTGGAATTAATGTACTGTATGCATTCAAAAGTGCTGAATAAATGTTTTATGGACCCATAATAGTGATTATTATTTAAGTAAAGTTTTGCCATAATCATGTATTTTTCCATAATCAGGGAGCTGAACAACATTGGTAAAAAATGTATACATTATATATATATATATATTTCTATTAATCATTTTCGGCATTCGGTTTTCGGCCAACTGTTTCCTATTTTCGGTATCGGTTTCGGCCAAGAATTTCCCATTCGGTGCACCCCTAGTCTAAATATAGTATGATATGACAATGCCTGTAAAACCTGATTATATTATTGATGGTATCATTTTCTGAAAACAATTACAGTCATCTTTTAGTCAGTGACTGGATTTGTGTTTGTTTGGCAAGTAAATATTTGCATAGAAGCAAAAAGGTGAAATGTGTCTTTACTCTATGTTTGCACTGGACCTCTACAGACAGGAAGTGTGGCCAAACCAGACTGGACCTTCCTGCACTGTCTGCCCCGGAAAATGGAGGAGGTGGATGATGAAGTATTCTACTCAT
>CALSBZ010039577.1:0-13098 GCA_943591055.1 Gobionotothen gibberifrons | reverse complement strand
CCTTTTAATGTGCAGATGTTTGTGTCCGATGATTATACTGTGATTTGCTGTTCACATTCTGAACAACAGTGTTGATACTTATAGATATGAGGACACTTGCATCGCACTACGGTGTGCCTTTAACCAACCAAATGAATGCTTTAGTTACAAAGCAAATAACTAGTGTGGTGGCTGTGAAGAGGCATTTGTTAGATATAAAAGGTGGGGTTTTACACATCCTCTTATCAAGTGTCTCCCCCCCCATATTTTTAACAACCTGTGCATGTAGTGTTGAATCATTGGGAAAATTAGGGACAGAGGTGATGTTTAAAAAAAAAAAAAAATGCAGCATCTACAGAATAAGACAACTGACTATATATAATGTTTTACTTTAATACACTTGTGTTCATTTTACTACTAAAGTGTTTGAGATTTTGTTACACCTGGTCAAAAAGCACGAGTTAAAAGAAATGCTTTTAAATGGCTGCATGTCCTGCACAAATAACATCGATTGAGGGGCATAACTATTCCTTTACCCCGCACCTAACTTCCACCTTGGATCCTGCACACTGCTCTCCAGTCTAAAGATGTTTCCTTGTTTCCCCCTCAGGCTCGCTGTGGGGCCGGGTGCAGGAGCAGAGTCTGTGGAGCAGCCGGCAGCTCGGCCAGCAGAGTCCGGACGCCCTGCTGCGCTCGCTGGTTTACCTCAACACCAAACACCTGGGGCTGCGCACCGTGGAGCAGCACCTCCGCCTGTCCTTCGCCAACGTGTACGGCCCCGACACCGTGCATCCTGTCACCAAGGAGACCAGCGTGTGCGTCCGCGTGCCTTCCCTCTCTCGGGATCACAGTGGTGAGACATGCAGCAAAGTCAAACTTTATGGCCAATCTTTCAGTTTGTGTGTACAGACGGAGAGATCGAAATACCGTTTCCCAGATATATATATATATATATATATATATATGGTTTCTCCATTCTTACCTACCCTACCTTTTTAATGTGCAGATGTTTGTGTCCGATGATTATACTGTGATTTGCTGTTCACATTCTGAACAACAGTGTTGATACTTATGATATGAGGACACATAGTACGGTGTGCATTAATTAAGCAATCCAGCTTTTTTAATTGTACATTTTTTAGTTATACTTTTTGTTTTTTTAAATGTGATTTTCTTTGTGTTTGAAGCATCTTCACTCAAATATATATATTAAAAATACATTTTTACATATGCACACATTAAGTTAAAAGCACAATAATCAATATATACAAAATAACAGTCACTTCAATATCTTTGGGAATGTACATTTGTGCCAGATTGTCCATAGCGGTGTAAAAATGTGACATGAGACAGAAAAAATGTGCAATTGGCATTATCTCTTTTAAACAGCAGCCATTCATGAAAAAGTTGAGGTTTTTTTTCTAGTTAACGTTGGAGGCTCATATCTTCAATAGAGAAAATCCTAAATGTTTTATCTTCATCCTCTCGTTCCTTCAGTGCAAACAACAGGGAAGAGGAAGCGGAGTTCAGAGGACGGCGATGAGGACTTTGAAGCAGACGAGGACTCGGGAGACTCGTCTGCTCGCTGCCCGGTGAAGAAGAACGAGACTCGCCTGTACGACCTCTACAGATCCAAGTGGTGCGTTCAATGTCTTCACTGAATATCTTATCCAGATGAGGGGAATAAAAACAATGCTCGAGATCTTTCCGGGAGTATTTATATTGTTAGTCTGGCTCCAACAGCTAATGGTTATTTGACTGCATATCAAGCATTCATTGTGTGACAGTTGTAATCTGTGGAAAGCTAGAGTTAGTGAGAGTTGCTCCATTGTGCGTCGCTCAGTCCTGTGATTATAACTCATTGCTGTTCACATCCAGAACTACAATGTTGACTTATTTAAATATGAGGACTTGCCATAAAATAATCTCAGCTGTCACTTCTTTCTCAATTATTTAAGATATTCAGAAATATAAATTCTTGGCCCCCACCTCCTACATATTTCCCCTTTTCTACATCCTTCCTATCCTTGATTTGTATACACCACCTTCTCATCCTCATCTGCTTTCTTTCTCCCCCCCCCTCCCTTATTTCCCCGTGCAGCCCGTCGTTGTTGCGCGAGCGTCTCGACGTCTTCTACGTTCAGCCGGACCCCTCGTGCGGTCCCGACGACCCGCTGCGGTTCAGCTCCACGCCGCTGGAGAGACAGATCCTGGAGAGTCTGCTCACCAGAGTGCTCCTGGTCAGAGACGTTTACACAGACACACCCCACCTGGAGGAGGAGGAGGGGGGTGGGGGTGAAGCAGCAGCAGCTGGGGCAGAGTAGCACCTTTTGACTTTTGTTTGCAGAACACTCAGTGGAGGAGGAAGCAGGAGGAAGATAGAAGTGTGTGTGTGCTTTTCCCTCACTTGCTGTGTCCTCCTGGGGAGGGGCGTCCACAACCAAGAACTGGAGGAGGATGATGAAAGTGGTGATGAAGAGCAGCCCGAAGAGAAATGAGTCCTGATGTGTGACCTAACTGGGGTTCTGGGAGGATCTTTAATCTGTTCTCATAGTGTATCATATTTTTGAAAGATGGTATGTGAAGCCCAGCGTGCTTATAGTGCTCAGACATCAGCTTAACTATATTTAAACTTTGACGTTATCAGCAGCAGGCCAAAGGACAGGAAGCCATGGAGCTTTGTGTCCTCACCATCGCTCCGTGGATGGAAGAACAGTTCAAGAGTTATTTTTTACAAAGAGTTAATAAGCGAAGGATGGGCAGAGGAAGGGTCTAGTGCCCCCCATATGAGCAGATGGAAGAGGGGGAGTGCAAGACTGGAGATTTCTACAAAAGCGAGCAGGTTGAAATTCCATCTTTGGATGCATGAACTGTACAGAAACCGAAATACAGGAAGGATCGTCTGCCGTCGATATTCACGACTGCTCCCGTTCAGCAGCTCGCCACATTAACTGATGCTCTATATTTCCAATTTCTATTTTAATAAAGGATGATAAAACACCAAATGTACTATTGCGGGAAAATATTTTTGCAATGACCCGTCAGTGATTCAACTGTCATTCTATCCACTTCACTTGCTGGTTTGTAAAGTACCTACTGTTAAAAGAAAGCAACACTAATATGAGGTTGATGATTTAAAATTCTTGCACACCTACTGTTAGTCTGCTGGACTTCTGCTCAGGTAAAGATTGTCTTGGTGGGGCTTTTAACATTAACTGTTGGAGTTAACGGTTTCTACGTGATCTCCATCAGACCTTTAGGCTGGGCAGACGTTAGCCAATAGAAACACAGTATATCGCCATCCAATCGGAAGACAAATTGCAGCAATGCTCTTTTACTTAATACCTGGATCAGAAAAGTGACCGCACCCTTTTCCATTGCTGTCTGAGGGGAATCTTTTGTGCCCACATGTTTTTAAGCAGATCAAATTGTCACCTAACTCGGTATTAAATCAAATAACATGATTTGCACCGGGGATTTGTCTTGCTACACTTCCAGGTTTAGGAAAACTGGTCCAAATGTCTTTCTGTTGCATGTTATCTTCCTCAGTCAGGGTGACTTGCTGCTCTCACATGATAACTGAGCTGCGTTAGTTTCATCCCATCATCCCTCACTCTCTTCCTGTCAGTTCTGCTCTCAGGAGAACCCGTTTTCACCACAGAGGACTTTGAGGAGTCTGATCCCAGGACAGTAAAAAGAGGACTGACAGTAACCCTCGTGCTCTCTGTGGTGCGGGTCAAAGACATGCTGCGTTTCTTCATGGACTTCAGGGGAACCTTCACTGATGCGATGTAGCATTATGGGCGTGCTAAACCCAGATTGAGTTGCTTTCAAAGTGTAAATATCTCTGAAACAAGATGGAGTCACCACAGAGGGGAAAGAAAAACACCCAGTGAGATCTTCAGCTTGACCAAACCCCTTTTTAAAAAGACTATTTATTTATCCTTTCATTAGTTTATCCTCTTTACGTCGGGATGGGTTATTTCTACGGGTGCCATTTCCTCTTCAGCCCTCGTTCATTAACAACCTGCTGCACCCCCTCGCCTCTCCTGAACATGAAGATTATTCAGAGACTATTTTAGAGAATTATCTTTCTGCTTTAGATCCCGTGTTTGTACTTCCCTGGCTTGTCTCTGCTATTCCTAGTCTCCTTTTAAGACTAAGTATTGGTTTAGTTCAAACTGAGCACTTTTTAATAAGTGCCCCTGTTCTTCCAAACTGTTTAGAGTGATGCTAAAATGACGCCTATATTATTACAAACTGGTCGGACATTTTGTTATTTCTTTTATTTACACTATTGTCTCTTTGGTATTTTTTTAATTCATGTCCGTAATGTCCCCATTCTTTTACTTTTCATTTTTGGAGTTTAATTTGCTTTCTGATAGTTTCAATAAATTGGAGAAAGTGTCAAAATCGAAGTGAATATTAAATTGGGATTCTTTTTTCCTACTTTCTTGTTCACATATTAACTTTCCTTTTAAAGGGAGAACACTCTGAGATGTGAAGATTAATGAAATATACACCCAAACAAATGTACGTTTTCTCAAGTGCTCAAATAACAGGAACACCCCACAGAATTTGTAACAACCACCATTATTACTAAATCGGAAAAAAACAACTGACTGAAGTGGATTAAACAGAATACGAGAAAACACTTCCAGAGTTTTAGTTTTTCTGAAGAGCAGGGGTTACTGTTATTTTTGTACACTTGTAAGTGCATCTAACACTCTAGAAGTGCATTTGAGTAACCGTTTTTTGGGGGGAAATGGCGGGTAAACAATGGGCTATTGCTGACACCAGATCAGAGTTCTTAAAACCTTTTACATGTTGGAAGCTAACTGAACTGACCCCGGATCAGAGGCCCCAGGTCAGACCTGCTGCAGACGCTGTGGCTCTAATGCCGAATGTGAATGTGCCTATCTGTAAATACTGGAAGTGAGTGACTGTGACTTGAGTCTGATGCTTTGTGTGTGGGCTGATCATGTTAAATAAATGATTTCTTTTTCTAACCTATGGTGATGTTTTAATTTGCCTGTAGAAAATCAAAGAGTCAGGTAACTCACTTCAGTCCTCAGGTTTGATGTGGAGATTTGGAGAGAAACATGTGCTGCTAACCTTACATAATGGAGGTAAAAATAATATCTGTGCACTCAAAGCAATACACAATTGGTACTTGATCTTAAAGGGGCCCTATAATGCACATTTTCAGGTTCATATTGGTATTTAGTGTCTCTACTGTGACATGTCTCCATGCTTTAATGTTCAAAAAGCTCTTTATTTTGCCAGAGCCCAATAGAAGCACAAGTGTTACATCGTGACGTAACTATCTTCCAGAAGTAAACAAAAAGGGTCTGTAAATTATCTAGAGTAACCTATAGGAACATTTTCGTTACCCAGCTCTTTCCTACATATTGTCCTGCTATCAGAATATTATATGTCTAGCTGTGTAATGTCAGATTTAACATTTAAATACTTTTTTTCAGTTCGTCCTCACATTTTTGGGTGAAAATTGGCATCAGAAGGTCAGAATATAATGCTTAATGTCTTAAACATTTCACACCTCTGGTTCAAGTTCTAGCTCAGTTTGTATAACTATTCACAGAAAAGACACTCAAATAAATCAACACATTTCTTCCAAATGTCAAACTTTACGACAAGGTGAAGGGTGGATGACATTAGGCAAGAATTTTCCACCTGGTTAAAGTTACTAGAGTGTTTTCATTGACACAACATGGAGGCCTCTTTGTGTTCTGACCCTCCTCACTATCATGTCCCCTTTTTCTTTTTTACAAGGTGCCAGGCTGATATGAGAGGGAGGCAGGAAGAGTTATCTAAGAGATGACAGACAGCAGAGGAGGAGGAGGCCTGTCGACGCCCAGGGGTCAGAGTCAAGAGACAGGAAGTCGTGTTGTAAAGGTAAAAAAGGCGGGATGTGTTGTTTCACCATGGCAGCGACGCAGAGTGGTTGTCGAAGTAAGATCCTGCTTTTCTCAACTTTATATCAAAATACAGGGAATATCTTTGAGTTATGGACTCACAAACAACATGACATCTTTGACGTTTAAGAAATAGGGATGTACTTTTACACTATTTAAGGACATTGTATAGATTTTGTAGACCCCACACTGCTCCCCTGTACTTGGTAAGAATGACTTCAATCACTGCTCCAATGCAACATAAAATATACTTCCCATAAAAGTACAATGAAAATAGTGCAATACACAAAATGGTTCAAGTATGTCGCAGGAATAAGAACAATATACGCACAAGGAATACAAAAAGATAAAACACAATGCAATTTAAATATTTTAGAGTAGAACAAATACTTGATACTTTAGTAATACATACAGGTTTGGATGAGAGGAGAATACATGTGTGTAAATCAACATGGCCATACATTATGTTAATGGTGACACTAACAAAACAAAACAAAAACAAAAGATATTATGTTTTGTATTTATTATTTTATTTACTTCTTTTTACTCCACATTTATGTATTACTTATGTCTTATTTGTCTTATTTTATGTAGATCTCTTTACATTTCCATGTGTTTTATTGACCTATTATTTCATTTATTATTATTTCCCCTAAATTATTGTTTTTTATGGAACTCCAAATCCTACTGGAGTGACTCTC
This sequence comes from Gobionotothen gibberifrons, assembly GCA_943591055.1. Classification (NCBI taxonomy): domain Eukaryota; kingdom Metazoa; phylum Chordata; class Actinopteri; order Perciformes; family Nototheniidae; genus Gobionotothen; species Gobionotothen gibberifrons. Next base: position 6,482 of record CALSBZ010039577.1, on the reverse strand, counting down.
CCTCAGATCTGGACTGGAAGAAAAACTCCAGACTGTGGCCTGAGTCCAGTTAAATATATTAAAGACCAGTAAATGGCAATAGAGCAGTGTCCTGTCCCTCCCAGTGGGGGGCGCTCTGCCCTCGCAGTGACCCCCTCCCCTGAGGTCCGGCAGAGTGTTTCTGAGCTGCTGGTTGATCGGCCGTCAGCGCCAGCAGACGTTTTGTTAAACTGTAACCTCCATCATTAGCCGAGGGCCGAGCCGCTGCTTTGTTGAGCTTCACTATCAGGAGCCTCGTCTGACAAGAGGTTCCTCTGCAACCCCCCTCCCATGAGCCTCTGCACACCACCCCATCCCCCTTTACTCCTCTTTACTCCCCAGGCCTCGCCCTCCACACAGAAGAAGCATTGCATGAACATCTAATATTTTGGAGGCTTTAAGGGGGAAACTGTCAACTATCCCTTATGTTTCATCATACTTTTTCTGCTGTGGCTGGAGTTACACAACACGGTGACAAAACCCACATTTTTGAAGAGGCAAGCTCTTTCCTTTCTGTGCTATCTGTCAGAGTTGGCCAGACTCCAGTAACTTGTCCCATTGATCTAAAGCTGAAACGGCCCTGAGCTCCACGGCCCGCCAGGGAGCGGGTGTACAAACATTTTTTCACCCTCGTGGGTTTTTTTTTTGTTTGGGCTCAATCCCCAGCTCTTTCAGGGGGCATAAAGAAAGCGCTGTGGTCAGCAGGGTCATGTGGGCGAGGCCCGGGGGGGAGACTATAGGCGGCGATTAGGGCCTCTACGAATCACATGATATGAACTAATGTCGCCATGTAATGATAAAACAACAGCCTCTGGTGGGAGGGAAGGGCCAGTGTGTGGGAGTGTGTGTGTGTGTGTGTAAGTGTGTGTGGATGCAAAGAGGGCAGGAATGGATGACAACTGCATTTCTCAGGTTGTGTGCCTCAACATGCGGCACAGGACCAGCTGGAGGCCGGGAAAAGGTTTATCTGGGATCTGGGTTAAAGTGCAACACACATGTTCTCTCCTCTCTACTTCCTGGAGGATTTTAGTTTTTGAATAAAGCTCCAAATATGTCCACTCATGTCTTGGATGCAGCATAAGTCATGGCTTCCTTCAAACTGAGGATGACGATATCTGGATTTAATTTCATGGACAACAACTGTCTAACCCTACATAGACACATGAATAACACACATCCACACACATAAGACACACATACACACAAACAACAGTGTAACCTTGACTCTGACTGGTGGGGAGGCAGAGTGGGGGGGCTTGGATTAAGTTAAATTTAGGATAGGCTGACCAGAGAGAAGCCGTGCGTACAACAATCCCTTCAGCGCAGAGTCACCATCTACACTTTTTCAAAAAAGCCAACTGGTTGAGATATCACACACACACACACACACACACACACACACACACCTTAAAATGGCTAGTAGAAACATTTTCTTTTGGTACTTTCATAAACACACCTCCGCCCCTCAAAGACTGCAACCAATGCTATTTAGAAATATGTATGGCTATTTTACATCCTTCGGTTACTATAACCCTTTATGAACACTCAGTTAGAAATACACTACATTAATACAGTTTTGTACATTTCATGTTTTTCACATAAAAAAACTGCCATGCTGACCCCCTCCTTAAGAAATCTGCGAGCATTACAGTACATTCAAAGGAAGCTGCAGTAAAAAGCTTTTAGGGTTTAAATATATTACCAGAGCAATAAATAAAAACACCTCAGCTGCCAACATGTAGTTGTACTGACTTAATCACCTCTGTTCACATGAAAGGAATGAGAAACATGAGAAGTATGATAACTGAAAGAGGTTTTAAAGTGTCTGCAGCTCTGAGGTGACGAATGAGCTCGGGTCACGTAAGGTCACTGAGGTTTAGAGCAGAGTGAGGAGGGGCTGACACTTTTCACATTGGTGTCAATGTGTTTGTGTCCTATCGTTAACCCCCCAAGGAGACAGGTGAACACATTTATTTCAACTTCACATTGTTTCCGTTTGAAGCATTTTTAGAGTCATGATGACTGCAGGTGTCAGCCAGGTGCATTGTGGGCACTGGGTCCTTACCCTCACCACCTGTAGGTGTCCCTGCAGAGCTGACCTCCCCTCACACAGTTCTGTCATAAAGCTGTCCCCCTCCTGTATCTATGGACAATCAAAACAACCCCCCCCCCCCCCCCCACTGCACACTGTACTAATGCTGCAACATTACATCATGTGTAGTAGGGGAGGAGGCCCTCTTTAAATCCAACAAATGAGTTCATGTATCGACTAGAGGAGATTTTCTTTTACTTATTAAGAATTTGTTAGATTTCTTTTGTCAAGTCAGTCAAACAAAAAGTGGGTTTTCTTGTCCTGCGACACTACATGTTTTTGCTTATTTTTTAATACAACATTCCAAACAACAAATTTCCCTCCTCAAAATAGGCAATTAAATAAGTAAAAAATAAATAATGAAAGTTTACATACCGTATTTCAATTTACTTTTAACAAATGTATGGTGGGAAATGTATCCTTAGAGCACATTTCATTTTAAAGTGCTTAATAAAATGATATTATATGTCAACATATAGCTAAGTGAATAGACTTTTAAAATACTAGAATAAAGGTAACAGTGCCGCTAAAAGTTATTTCATAACAATTGAATTTTTTTTTTGTATTCGCGGCTGAGATTTCCGATGGTCTTTATTCTCTTACTGACCAGTTTGTGAACTAAACATTGTTTCTTTAAAATGATTAAACGTTATTTATTATTATGAATTATATAACGGTAGGTAAGAAGCGCCTGTTGAGTCCTACATCACCTCTCTGCTGTTATTACTTCTATACACATGACAGTGTAATGGTGCTGAGAGCGTGGCTATGGCAACGCTTTATGATTCATTCTTTCATTATTATTGTGAGCAAACTATATGCAGCGTATTCTTCTCTATTCTTTAAAGGAGGTATTATTGACTGGTCATTTTAAGTTTGTACGACTTGTTGTGTAAGTATGGGATGTAATGATTCTGTAAAATAAACTTCTAGCTGTGTGAAGAAGACAGGCATATGTCAAGATCAAAATGAGGGGAAAATAATATAAACAATACATAACAGTTAAATAAATATATACAATTCATAAAAGTGTGTCTAAAAAAAAGAAGTTATTTTTATTCTATTTTCTTTTTTTTACAGTAAATCATCTTTTCTTAAGGATGATTTAACAAATGCATTCAAAGTCTTAATGACATTTCAGACTTTTTAAATGCATTTTCGTAAATAACTTTGAGGTTGCATGATCTAAAGTTAACCACATGTGTCAAACTCAAGGCCCGGGGGCCAAATCAGGCCCTTGGTGGATTTAATTTCGGCCCGCAGGATAATTTCTAATTACTATTAGATCTGGCCCGCCGGTATATTGCACGCACACCTTCACTCCATCCTGAGGGTTTCCTCAGCTCAGAGCCTGAGCCCAAACATTGATGACCTTGCACCCAAGATGAGATGCCAAGTATCTGAACTAGCATCACAGAGCAGCACACTGAGTTTACATGGATGTTTCCTTCTGCACTTTCTTTCTTGCGACAACAGGGCATGTTTGGTTTTCTCTTTGAGGGGAATAGTTTTGTTGAAGCTGTTGTTGGCCTGTGGGAAAATGTAATCATAAGAAATGACTCTGGAAAAGCTGCAGATAAGAAATGAATGCAACTGATTATTTAAAATGTAATGTTGGGCAATAGGCAATAATTTAAGCTTTGTTAGTTCCAGGTTTAATATGTGCAATAAGTTCATTTCAATACGTTTTGCAATAAACATTGAACCAGTCCGGCCCTCGACTAGTACCCATTTTTTTATTTTGGCCCACTGTGTATTTGAGTTTGACACCCCTGATCTAAACTGTATAAAATGCAGTCAGAGGTTTTGACAGTCGGCTACCAAACCAGAAAGGTTTCTGTGAAACAAACCGACTTCTTTCCATGAGCCGCGGCCCGGCCTCAGAAACAGCTTCATCACACTCCTGAAATACATAAGGAGGGCCTGAGGTATTTGTGCTGTGGGCTGAGTGTGAATTTGTGAGGTGATTAAGGGCTAAAAATAACCCGCTGTCGGCCCGGGGCTGCAGACGAGAGACGACTCTCTTCCTGTGTTCTCCACCACGGGGCCAAGTGGGGCTTTATAGGGGCCACACGTTTAAAATGGGTAAAAATCACAACAACAACAAACAAACATTGTAATGTCCACGGGAGCTTAATGGATTTTTCCCCCTGATCTTATTTAATTCTAAAAGGGAGCAACCACATTTCCCCCATGATAAATAAAGTATTGTGATTGTGTTTATGGCGGTTCACACAAAGGTTATAGACAATACATTTTAAAATGTTTCAATGAGATTCAAGATTCAAAGACTTAAGATGCACATTAGCTGCAGAGCCGTTTTGGAAATCTTGAATCCCAGGTCCTTCTGAAAAATGCAACATACTTAAAAAATTGAGCTATGAACGATCTATAACATGCAATTACTAAACTACCAAATTAAGATTTCTCTATTTGTTTGTGTTTTATTTATTTGACAAAAATAGTCTCTCTTGGAAACAGGTAAAAGTATCTGCTGCTCCCAAAGCTTTAGCAGTGTTTTGTTGTATTATAAAAATGCCGAACAAATAATCTAAATGCTGATATATCGAAGCTCCAGGTGTCAGACACAATGGCAGTGTTACAATCCCGTTTCTTAATGCTGTGATCTGGGGAGAACATACTGAGGGAGAAATGTGCAGTTGGTAGTATATTTGGATCTGAATAACTCATATGTATTGACCCGTGTTCACTACCGGGGGTAGGTGTGCACCACTGTGTGACCTTTGACCTTTCTGACCTCACCACATCAGGTTCAAATGGCTTTTATTTAAAAAAAGATTCTGACGTTATGAATCAAAGGAGTTCGGCAGTGTCCCTGAAAAGCATTGAGCCTGTTTGGCCCTATTTGGTGGGTGAGTGACGGGTGGAGGCCTCCGTCAGTCTACCAACAGATCCACTATCAGATCCACTATCTTCTCCCATCACTCTGCAGCCACTGCAACCAAGAGCCAGCACTCATGTAGCCTGCTGCTGTCAGACTGCATGCCAAATATTCCAGATCCTAATGCTCAGCCCTTTTTTCACAGTGAAGAATGAAGACTTCAAACACATTCAGTTTGAAAACCAATCAAGAGTTGTTGTTCCCCATGTTTACCCCTTAGCTTATAAAGAGAGTGAGCAGGGACGCACTACTACAGCTGTGTTGAATAGTTTTATTTAGAAATGGACAATAACATGCAACTTTTTGAGTTCAGTCAGACAACTCACGTGTTTCTTATATGTTTATTAGAAGCAGCATATAGTTTGAGTTTGGCGTCTAGGCTCGGGCCTCATCACTCCACAGATTTAGAAAAAACATTGAGTGATGATTAGATACTGTAACTGTCCCCCCAAGCCTACAGGTGGAAGCTGGGGTGGTGGTGGGGCAGGCAAGCAGCAGCACGTGAACGCATCAGCAATGTGACAGAGCAGCAGCATTAGCGAGGCAGAGGCAGGCAGATCTGGCAGCTTAAAGTGGACCTATCATGCTATATTGGAAAAATATATTGTAGGGCCATACCTATACAAAACATGTCTGTGACGTTTTTTGCTTCAAATACCAAACAGATCACCCATTGTAGCCATGCCTCATACTGCTCAAACCCCTCTTTTGCAGCCCTGTTAGAGAAACGCAGATTTTGGGTCCTTAGCTTGAAAAGAAAAAGAGGAGGCGGAGCTAATGCCTGATCAGAATTCTACCGGAGATAAAGTTAAATTCTGCTGTGATAAAACGCCATCCTGTTCTAAACCCCATCAAGGATTATTTCTGAAACAGTATGGAGCTCAAATGCTTTTTCTCGTGCGGGTTTATCACAAGGTGAGTTCCTTTTTTATTTCCTGCTTTTTAAACACATGTGCTCTCCAGTACAGGTTAGCTCTGAGTGTTAGCGAGGCTTGCTAATGTAAACCAAGATGTCCAAAACACGTCAGGCATTGTTTCTGATCAGCAACTTTCTGTGGGTCCGCCGACGTCATATCGGCAGCAAATCTGTATCCGCTCGTTGTACCCCCGTTTTTAAAAGATTTGGGTACGGAGGAAAAGAGAGAGGGTTTTATTTTCTGACGCTGCGTGAGTTCCCCGACGCACCGGGGACACATATTTATGTATAAAAGACATCACAAAGTGCATTTTGCATGATAGGTCCCCTTTAAGTAGAGCAGCAAGTTTAGGAGATTGTGTTTGGTTGGTTGTCATAGAGACGTGTCACGTGTTAATGTATCATTGGTGCTCGAGTTGACTGCCTGAACTAGCTCGCAGGCTTCGCCCCATTTGTGTTGAATATGGGAAACAGGAATGTTCAACACAACAACAGTCCGTTCTGAGATGCCTTTTTCTTCTAAATATGTTCAGGTTCCACTATCAGGTTATTTA
>CALSBZ010039575.1:12848-24677 GCA_943591055.1 Gobionotothen gibberifrons | reverse complement strand
AAAGCGACTTACATACTCAATACTGTGGCCAATCCCCACAGGAGCAATTTGGGGTGAAGTGTCTTGCCCAGGGACACAACGACATGTGTGCAGTGGGGTTTGAACCTGTGACCCCCTGATCCCAACACCAAGGCTCTATCCACTGCGCCACGCGCCTCCCAACCTGAAGTGTTGGGTAAAGCTTGCCTCACCATACAAAGTGTTGGGTAAAGTTATATAGCCAACAGACAGGTACATGCGTTATTAGTAAGATGTGCCTTTGGCTTCCCACTGACAGCAGATATTACTGCAGATGGAAACAGCTGTGGGTTTGTCCACCACTTCCCTCTACAGCTGCAGAGTCAGCACCTTGGAGCTTTGGAGAGCAGCCCTGACTAAATCTGTATTATATAAAATTGAGCCAATGGTGTGATTAGCTGGCTCTGTTCAATGCTCAATGATTTATTATTCAAGCTGTAAATGACTGGTAGGTCTACTGCAAAAAGAATGGCAATGACTTTACAACAGCACTTGAGTACAGTGTTTACAAAAAGGTGAAAAACATGATCTGAACTAAACCCATGCTACATATATTTGGGAGGAGTTGGCACTGCCAATATTGCTGAGCCCAGAGACTCGCTTAGGAGTGACAGGAGTGTTACACAACTCAAACATAGCATGCATGCTTGGAAAAGTCCTCTATTACCTCATTCACACCAACGCAACTCCGGTTCAAGCTCCATGCTAGAGCTTTTCAGGTTCAGAACCGGTTCTTTGGTTTAGCTCCGGCTCTTTTCACACCGCCCAGAGTCCGACTGGTGCTGCGTCATTGCGTCATCGTTTGCGTCATGACGTAACCGTTTGTGTGCCTTCTTCATAAAGCCAAACCGCGCGGAAACCCCTCACAGCTCACACCGACAACAACAACAATGGCCGATTGTGCTCCAGCTTCCTCTGTACCTCTTCGGAAGACCAGATTCCCAGTAGGTAGCTGGTCTCTTCAGCTGCTTGTTAAGTTTCTCGTTGTGTACAAACTGGATAAAACGTGTGCTTTTTGTTGTTGTTCAGGAGTTGATCCCGCCCCCGCCCCCGCCCCCGCCCCCGCCCCCGCCCCCGCCCCCGCCTCGACGTAAGCGTGACGTATGCGGTGCTTTTGCTCTAGCCGGACAATTTGTTGGTGCTTGAAACGAACCGGATTCCGGAGCTAAGAGGCTGCTCCACTGCGGTGTGAACAGGAAAACCCGGTGCTTTTCAAGCTCCAGCTCCGAACCGGCCCTGAAACACCGTTGGTGTGAATGAGTTATATGTCCTTTTTGTGTAACTTAATAAGATGTATGTTATGCTTTTAAGTCCAATTAACTAAAATAGCGACTGTCAGATCTACAATATCAAAAACTGCATGATAAACAAAGACAATTGTGATCTAAACATGGTCAGCTAATCTAAAGAGCAGTAAACTGATATCTGAGTATTACAACCCGTTTATGTCTTGGCCATTTAACCAGAAAATAAGTTTATGACTCATGGTGCATGGCACTGCTCATCTAACCTGATATTGTTCAACTGAGGTAACTGTTATTGGGAGTGCTTAGTCTTCATATACTGAAATAAGGTCAGACATACAAATCACTATAGTTGGGAAACTCTTGTCACGTTTATCCTGCAACAAGTGAAAATATGGGACATGCATGGCGGGCGACAGTACAAGACTGACCGGCAGCATTTCAAAAGTGTCAACACCTTTTAAGAAGGCTCATTTAAATGGAAAATATACCCCTCTAAATGTATAAACTTTGGAAGTCCCAGGATCAGCCTCTTTGATTGGTCGACCCAGCTCGTTCACTAACCAGTGACACGCTTTAATTATTGAGCGGCTGACCTCAATTGGTTTGCTGGAACAGCCTAAAACACATTGCGCCACAACCAAAACACACTGTGTGCACACACACACACACCAACACATTTGCACACCATGCTCACATACTCACAATCTCACTACTGTACATACTGCACACTTACATGCTCACCCTGGGGACAGCTTCTGGAGTCTAAATATATACTGTATACTGTGGACAACATCAACTGTGCCTGCTACGCCTCTCGGTTCATTGATGCTGAGCGAATTAGTTTTGATATGAATCATGCTGGAAAAACTTGTTTTTTACCATGTTATACAATATACACTTTTTACATAAAAACATGAATGAATTCAACTAAAGATAACGACTTATATTAAATAAATAAAATGTATAGATGAAAGCATTTTATTCACATATTTTGCTGAGTTTTTCAAAACTACATTTAAAAGATAAATGCCTGTTGGTAATTGTTTAAAAACAATCACATGTGTAACATCTAGCTGCAATGGCAACTACAGAAAGAGACTTTAAGTACTGTGCTCTATCACTATTGTTTAAATGCTTGGAGAGAAGGCACGTTATGAGACTCAAACATTTGGTTTGTGTTTCAAATACCGTACTTTCCGGACTATAAGCCGCTACTTTTTCCCCACGCTTTGAACATCGCGGCTTACACTACAGCTTCAAAAAAAGCTTGGAGCTGGGCGTGTCTGAAGCTTGGGGATTTTATTCGAGCCCCGCAACCAACAACCAATCACATGAATGTCCCGCCCCGTTTACGTAGTGTTAACATAGCGAGCAAGCTATGCTTGGATATACTGGATATAAAATCCCCCAAACAGGCGAAAGCCTACCAGTGGTTCCTCCGGTTGTATCCCGGTAAGTTAATAGGGACTGGTCATACAAAACCGGGTGATTTGCTACGGCGATAATTAGTTTATCCTCCATCTGTTTTTGAAATATAGAAATGAACGGCGGGATATCTCTCCCAGCTTAGACGCGGTTTGATTGGCTAGGACTTGAGCTGTCAGATTTTCAGAAACGGGATTTGATTGGCTGGCGCTGGCTTCTCCGGCTTCTCCGGCTTCTCCGGCTTCTCCGGCGAGCCGGCGAGCCGGAGACGCCGGAGAAGCTCAGCCACGCTACCCACAATTGGTGACCGACCAGTGGGTGCGGCTTATATTCAGGTGCGCTTAATAGTCCGGAATTTACGGTATATGGTTTCATCAGGATGTTTTTTATCACTTATAGTGTGCAGTATACTGAATACCTATTGCAGTAGTATTGGATTAGTGAATAAAGCTCTGATGAAAACAGAAATTAAAAAACGCAGCAACTTATATTGGCCGAGAAACTTTCTCACACAATATATACTCATACAAGAGTTTCATCTATGAGGCGATAGGGAAAACAAATATCATTTACAGTAAACCTTTGATGTTGATAGGAAACATAAATCCTGTGATATGCCCTTCATATCTGAGAAATGATACACATCCTTTGCTATGCTACCAATGCAGTTAAAATGCCATCATTTTATTTCTATATATAACCAGGAGAGTATGATCTCTATCAAACGTGCCTCCTTACAAATGATCAAACACAGATACTGGACGATACTGATACTGATGTGATATCCACATTGCTTCAGAAGACATGATGCAACCAGGTCATTTTTAGATTAGGGGGGGCGATGGTATCCTACTTAGAATACTGAATTCCTTTCCACAATATTTTACCTGCCTACCTCATGTCACCTGTTTGACACTTAATGCAATGAAATGGCACACGTCTTCAGCAATAACACTAATCTTGAGAACAACTTCAGGGACATGAGTGACATGTTGACTCATTATACTTTGATGAGTGTAACCCAACTGGGCTCCATGGCACGCTGTGTGTGGCTATGATTAGTTACAAATAGTTCAATGGGTCACACCTCTTGGCTCTGATCCTGAGACAGCACGGTTTGAACTTACTTCCCCTGAGCCACAAGTTCACCGCAGGTACAGCAGCTTAACTGAAGTCTGGTTTGCAGGAAGATCGTATTTATTGTCTATAAACTATGAAGCAGAATAGTCAGTCATTTTGTGAGCTGCTTATGAGTTCATGAAGTGTCAGAGAATCAGATTTTAATGTTGACCCTGAACTTCTTCTGCATGGTTACAGGTGGTTTGAGTGCTGCATTGTGCCTAAGTGTAAGAAAGTGTAAGAAATACATTCAATACTATTTCCCCTCTAAAAGAACACTTACAATGATTAAATGTTGCAGACGTCAGAGTCAACTAAAGCAGACACATGGACGAACACACACCGAAAAAAGAATTAGTGCAGTCCAACAGAGCTCTCAACATGGAGCTTCATGCATGCATGCGTGTGTCTATGAAGTTTGGCACTGTGTTTCTTTGGTCCATACGGCGTTTTGTATTTGCCATAATCCCCTGTCAGCAACACTTAGGCAGGCAGACAATAGCAGAGAAGATCGTCAGCCAAACCCCCTTCACTGTAGGCTTGGCAGGTCAGCGTGCAAGCAGCAGGTTTGACACACAAAACACACACACACACACACTCAAACAAACACACATGTACAATCATGAAACACACACACACACAGAAACACTCATGTCCCGCTGAGATGCACGTTACTCACACCGTCTCCCGGCTCTCTTCAAAGAGTTGTGGTGCAGTTCTCAAGGACACGGCTGTCTTGACATCTCCTCTCTTTCTCTCTCTCCTCTCACTGTGGCGTACTCTCTCTTCCTATCTCCCACTCTCATTTGCTTCTCGGTTGCAGGACGCTGCCACAACAGATGCAAGTGTGTCGCTGCTTTCCTCCTCTTCTCCTTATTACTCCCTTTTCCCCCTCTCTCTTTTCTTCTCTCCTCTCGGTCTGCAGCTGAGAGGCACAGCTCATTCTCTAAGCCATGAAGCGGGGTTTCTCTCTTTTTTTTCAAGAGAGTGCTGGGTAGTGTGAGAACGAGGAAGCGAAATAAGGAGGAAGGGAGGGAGAAAGAGGAGAGGAAGGAGCGCTGGGCAAACTGACCAAACTGATGTGCCGACAATCAGCCAGTCTTCCTCAAAGAAAAACAAAGAGATTTACTTTAGAGAAGCAGAAGCTCGGAAATCATCATATATGTTTTAGTCTCACACAAAGAGAAAACTGAGAGATGAGAATGACATCAAATGGAAATATGTATTGGTTATGTATGTTGTGTCTAAAAGATAAACTGAAAGTATAAAAGTTAAGTCAAAGAAAATATTTTTCAGCTTTAAAAAAAAATATGTTTTAGTAGACCTAAAAAAGTCCTGTCCTAAAATATATATATATATATATAAGGATATCAAATAGGATATACAAGGGACAAAAGGTGATTTGGATAAAAAGGGAAACTGATTCAACGTAGAAAGAGAAGAGAAGAGAGCGGGAAATGTCTAAACAAGAGGAAAAGCGAGAAGTGTAGGAGGGTGAAAAAGAGGAAGTCTAAGTATTCCCCAAAGCCTTGCTGTCTTTTCTGAAAAATGGTCCCTGCAGGCCCGATCCAGAAAGAGGCAACACAAACAAACAGAGAGCAGAAACAAACATCTATTTATGGAGGAGGGGGGTCCAGTTTCCCAACCACATTTGCTCGCAGCATTTTGACAATGTTACCAATTCAGCAGTTTAAGTGTAGCTGCTGAGGAGAGGAGAGGAAGAGTGAGGAGAGGACAGGAGAGGGGAAGAGAGGAGGAACAATTAGCATCTCAGTTCAAATACAGTGTCTCTGCAGAGAGACACTAGTTTCATACTTTTCAAGCCAGCTCATGAAGAGTAGAAAAGACTTACTAAACATTTGAAAATAATCAGAATGTGTACGTTTCCAAATCATTTCTAATAGATCCCAAAAACAGGTCAATGCACACGTGACTATATCTAGACATTTTCTCTCTCGTCATCCCCCTTTCCCTCTGACACACATTACAGTTTTTTTTTTACGTGTGAGTCTATGGTATTATGAGCTTGTACAGGGCAGGTAGGACTTGAAATAAAATACATTTGATAATGTTTTTAAGCCTCTTGTTTTTCATAAACTTATTACAAATGTAGATCGATTAGGGCCTGTGTCTGTTCTGCAACGTTAACGTGACAATGCTGTACTGTTCATTCTCCTGCTTCCCACAATAAAAGTCTAATGTTGTCCTGAACTGTGTAGCATTCCAGGTCAAAAGAAAAAACAGATTGCATATGCATTGATAGCAACACTTCATTTGTTGTAGAAATGCAGTGGTCGAAACACTTGAGTTTTAATCAGACAATGTCACATAATAGTTGGCAGTGGTGTCGGAGGGGAGAACGCTGAGGAAACTTCTCAGCATTCTGGACAACGAGTCTCACCCCCTGCATGCCACCACACTGGTTTCCTACCAGAGCACTTTCAGCCACAGACTGAGATCACAGATGACCACCACACAGCGCCACAGGAGGTCTTTCCTCCCAGTGGCAATCAAACTCTTTAACTCTTCACCCTTAAGTAAAGGGAACTGAGAACTTCCACACCAACACTATGTGCAATATACATATCAATATAATTACCATCATTGCAATACACTCGCTGCTATATATAACTATGTGCAATATTATTATTATTAGTATTATTAATAATGCTATGATAACGTGCAATTACGCAACTGCCACTACGTTTTATTTTTTGCACTAACTACTAAATACTGCTAATAATTGCATTGATTGTGTGACCATCTATGTTTCTATGTTTCTATGTTTCATGTTGTCTGTAAATGTGTAATTGTTCTTTTTGCTGCATTTTTAGTGTGCAGTTTTGCTGTTGTGCTGCTGTGTTTATTGTATTTATTGTATTTTGTTACTCTGGCACAACAATTTCCTTCGGGATAAATAAAGTCTTATCTTATCTTATAATAACTTTGATTCATAAAAGGTATTCCAATGGAGGAGAAACTTTTCTCCTCTCTTCTTTTTTTTCAGTTAATTGTGCTCCAATTTGCAACTTCTAAAATCTGTTATAGGAGTGTCATATGGAAACAGGAACATCTCCAGTGTTCATACAATAAGAAATATGATATTTGCATATTCATTGATTCAGATTTTTGTCCATGAAGGAGATATATGCTATTTTTGGAACCAACATAAATCACAGTTCAAGTTATAAAAGTATTTTTGAGCCTCTGACAGACCAAGGAAGAGCAGTAATAAGCAGCCTATTAATGAATGGGCGGTGGTGGCGAAGTCGATAGGGACTTGGCTTGGCAACTGGAAGGTTACCAGTTCAAGTCCCGGCAAGACCAAGTGCTACCGAGGTGTCCCTGAGCCATACACTGCTCCCGGGCGCCATTCAAAATGGCAGCACACTGCTCCTAACACAAGGATGGGTCAAATGCAGAGAAACAATTTTCCCATGGGGATTAATAAAAATATCAAAATAAAAAAGTAAAAAAAATCCTAGCACAAAACTAGGGGTTTCCTCATTGGATAATGAATACAGCTGTGCAGGATGCATGTGCACACACACATCAGGACAAGGACTTTAGTTAACCCCATAACCCTATAGTATTACAATAGAGAGATATGCTATATTTGATACCAGTCATGTACTGTTGTAACAACGCCTTTAACTGTCCGTAATATAAAGAGTATGCACTGTGATTGCAATGAACTATACGAGTTTAATCGTGCCGTACAATTCATATTTAATTAGAAAGTACAACCGAGGGATGGAGAGAAGTCCATAACATACCAACGCAGGAGTCCAGACGAGGATGAGGAGAAGGAAAGTAAATATCAAAGGAAAGGGAATAAATGAGAAACCAAAAATGCAGGTCACAGAACAGGTGAGGGACAGGATGAGGACAGGGAGGAAGATGATAAAAGCAGGGACACAGAGGAAGAGGAGGGAAAGAGGGTGGAGGGCAAGGACAGGGGTGAAGGGTGTAACTCACTCCTGTCCCCATCACCAGCGCCCAGTCCTAATTTACCCAGAACAATCAATCAGATCAGGAGGCAGACACTGATAGAGGACTACCATGCAACAGGATCCACCACGTACACACACACACACACACACTGAGAGAGATGGAGGACTTGCATGCAACAGGATCTATTCACACACACACATACTTTTATGCTGACTAGAAGGAAATAAAGTTTGCAGCTCATATCTGTAGCCTCTGCACTGACTTCTACCAACTAGGCTGTACTGTGTACCAAAGTCACCGTTGCTCTGTGGGGTCACAGCGGCAGGTCAGGGCCCGCGAGACAAAACCAGCACAGAGGGAACAGAACAGCAGCGAGAGAGCAGGAGGGTGAGGGAGAAAGGGGGAAGATGGAGGAGAACAACGGTCAACAATAGGAAGAGAGGGAGACCGAGAAAAGAGCACGGTGCAACAAAAAAAACAGAGGACAGAAACGGCAGTGAACGAGAGGACAAAGCGATCGCGCCCTGCCATGCTCTCAGAGAAAGATGAATGCACCAACATATAGGAAAAAAGAAATGGGAGAAACATGGCGGACTGATGCCAGTTCAGATACCGAAAACACAAACACACACAAACAAGAAGAACAGGGAGATACGTAAATGTGACAGATGTTTGTTCATTACTCCTCAAGTGTTTCTGGCCTTCTATCTGCACCCCAGGGGGACACTTTAGCATGCTCTCAACACAAGAACACCTAAATAAGATCTCACCTTAAAGGTGGGGTAGGTAATTCACTTCAGAAACACTTTTTGTTATATTCCATGGAATGCTCTTAACAACCCGATAGCAATGAATACTAGGGATGTAACGATATATCGAATATCGCGGTAAATAAAAGTCTCAATACCGTCGTGAGACTGACTAAATCTAAATCTACCGCGATTTTTTATTTTTTAAACTTTATTTAACCAGATGGTCCCATTGAGATCATCGATCTCTTTTTCAAGGGAGACCTGTCCAACATGGCAGCAAGTAGGTTACAACATGAACATAACACAAAAGATAACACAAAAGGACATCGTATGTACAGGGCCACATGTACATACCTAGAGAGATTGACAAGTACCAACAGTATATGTATATCTCGCCCTGTCAATAAGCCTCACCTTCTTGGCAAAAACTGTATTGTTTTTGAAGTGGTGGAGAGACAATGCACAGTTTGACCCACTGCTGTCACCCATGGCCAAAGCATATCTCTCTGTCCCAGCAACATCAGTACCAAGCAAGAGAGTTGTTTCCACAGCAGGGGATATGGTAAACGCCCAAACATCCCAGCTTCTACCTGGAAATGTGGACATGCTCATATTCCTAAAAGATAACCTTGATGATGCTGAGTGAGTGAGTTAGTGAGTTAGAGTTGAGTTACTTGAAAAACTAAAGTGAAACTTAATTTATTTTATTGCAGGGTCTGATTATTATATTGTTGACACTTTAAAATACTACTATCCTACTAAAATGCTGTACAAATCAGATTTATTATTTAATAAAGAAAAAAAATTAAAGTAAAAAAAAAGAATAATAAAAAAAAAAAGAATTCACATATTTTTTTCTTTATTTTTCAATATCGCGATAAATATCGTACCGTGGACTTTTTATCGCGATATTATCGTACCGTGAGTTTTTGGTATCGTTAAATCCCTAATGAATACATTAAATGCTTTGACAATAAATACATTAAAAAATGTGTCTGTGGAAGCCGTCGCGCTGTAAAAAGCACGACCAATCATCTGAGCCGTCAGCCTTCCATTTGTGCACAAACTTATCTCGTGCCCTCATTGGTCATGTGCACGTTCGTGTGTGTTGGAGGAGGGGCTCTGTAAGGAAGTCTGAAGGAAGGGGCAGATTTTTTTCTGCTGCGTACTTTCAAATTCTAGCGCGCTCGAGCTGGTTTCTCCAATCTTACCTACCCTACCTTTAAATGGTGATTGTTATGCAGCAGACTTAACTGTTTCCTTCTCAGATGTAAACAGGCGTTGTGTGTGATTTGTGTGTTCATCATAAAAACCTGGGGGAAATGTAGCTTACAGTAGGCTACAAAGATGATCCCTTCCACATATCGAAGGGTTCTTCAGCGAAACACAACGTCAAAGCTCCCAAAGTAAAAATAATTCAGTGTGGATAAAAGTTTATTCAATTGTATTCACGGCTATGCATTGTAAAACCAGGCCTCTTGATATGACATTACATGAGATCTAGCTTGATTTGAGCAGATAAACATTCATATTAATTAAATTCCTACTTTATAATGACATTTAAATTCTGGGCTTGCATTTGTTTTCCGTTAAGGTGTTTTTGGTTTGCCCCTAGAAAGATCAAATCATTACAAATCAAAAAAGTCCCATGAGCCTGTGGTTATAAAGGAGACGATTGCATCTAGGCCACACTGTAACATTAGATTTGTTCTGTGAGCAAGCATTACCCAAGGACTAATGAAGGAAACAGGTATTGCAAATGCATTTGATTTTAGATGAAGTCAGGTATAATCTGTTAATGTGTCCACCTACACCTGAAACTCAGATACTGTTAATATTCTACCTTCTCGATCATGTGGAGGCGTGTGGCGTAGTGGGTTGTCCGTAGGTGTTCGGATCAGGGGGTTCAAACCCCACTGCAGTCAGCATGTCGTTGTGTCCCTGGGCAAGACACTTCACCCCAAACGGCTCCTGTGGGGATTGTCCACAGTATTGAGTATGTAAGTCGCTTTGGATAAAAGCGTCTAACGAGTAACATGTAATGTAAGTAAAACTACAATCAGAATCCAGTTTTTTGCAATGTACGTTTCCACATACATATGATTTGCTTTGGTTCATAGCTGCATAAAATAAAAGTTAAGATAGAAAAATGTAAAGAAAACAAATCATAAACATGTGAAAAAAATAAAATGGAGTAATCAGAGATATATATGATATATATATGCAGTGTTTCCCCTACCATTGTCTTGGAGGGGCGCTGCGCCCCGCCAACGGAGCCCCGCCAACGGAGCCCCGCCAACGGAGCCCCGCCAACGGAGCCCCGCGCCCTCCCTGAAATTCCAGGTGTTTAAAAAAATGTATATCATTTTTTTTTATATATATATATATGTATATAGCACCAAATTGCAACTAATCTATATCTACTGTCACTTTTCACATTGAACATGTGCTCTTTTATTAAATAAACTAAATGCCTTCATGTTATGTTGTGAGTTTATTGTTCTTGACCCTAAGAAACAGTGATGCTGCTCTGCTCCAGAGGATTTAAAAAAAAATATCCCAATACCACCCCCCCCACCCCGCTCAGACAGCACCCCCCCAAAGCAGTAAACCTAGGGAAAACACTGGTATGGATATACAATATTGTTGCCAGTATCTTATTTTTTATATTACTTTAAGAATTGACTGCTCAAAATGAACTCTATCCCCAGCTCTGTTGTTATACAGTATACAGTACCACCCTTCGACATGCAATGGTAAGCAAGGGAAACAAACATTAAAAAACGTTCATATTGATCATCACAGCCATTTCCCCTGGACTTAGTGATCCAACAGAATTTTGGAAATGAAGGTACTTTGTCTCGATTCGCTGTTAGAAGAAGAGTCATTACTTTGCATCTTATTATCTTTACTCCCTGATATAATGTAGGTGCCTGGAGAATAAATGTCTACAGCGACCAACATCATGAATCTTAGCTCCATAAAATCTAGTTGATTACATTTATGACTAATTTATTTGACTTAAGACTAATTGAAGCAATGCTTTATTTATCCTGTAAATTATCCCAAAGCACTGCTCTGTTTGTGTGCCTGCATGATAGAAACAGAGAGAGAGAGAGGGAGAGAGGGAGAGAGGGAGGAAGGGGGGGATGACATGTGAGACCTACACTATCTATTTTAAAGGATGACACTTTTAATTTAGACCCTGCAAAAGAAATTAAAAAGCATAGCTGTTATTAATGAAGACGGAGCATAATGAGGGAAGGCCACACACACACACACACACACACACACACACACACACACACACACAC
>CALSBZ010039575.1:0-12322 GCA_943591055.1 Gobionotothen gibberifrons | reverse complement strand
ACACACACACACACACACACACACACACACACACACACACACAGACATTTTTGCTCACACTGAACAAACCTGGAATAGATAATTGTCAGATCATTTTAAAAATAATATGTTCTAAGCATTGCTTGATTCACAAGACTGCAATCAATGTATTTGTGTTTATACTAGCTGGATTGAATACACAGAATTAGTGCAAGAAAATCTAATTATGTGTGTACTCATGTTGTTTCCAGATTCACTTTAAAGCTCTTGTAATCTGTTCTAATTGTCATTCCTTGAAGCCCAAAGTGGTTTTGTCATACATTTGAAGGAAGTTGAATACTGAGGAATAGCTAACATGTGGCACTGAGACTCAAAGTCATGTTTCCCTCGGCACTGTTGAAGTCATAGAGGTTGTAAATTAACTGCACAGAAAAAGGCCGTGGTCTTAGTCTTCCCCTAATTTTGTTACAGGTTTGCCAATCTAATGTCATTAAATGTATAGCCTGCATAGCACTTCTATTGATTAACAAATGACAACGGCGTCAATGTGTCGCAATGTGCACTTGAGGTCAGGGACTTATTGCCTTATTTCAATTCTTTATTTCCCCCCCCCTCTGTCTTTCTCTGACTCTCTCTCTCTCCCATCCACTCCCCCTTTCCATCTCTCCCACAAAGTCCTCCCTCCCTCTCTCTAAATAGATATTGAAGTTTTCTATTTAAGGCCGATGCTGTTTAACTTCCTTGGGGTGGGAAGTGAAAGGCAGGCAGAGGGCCATCCATCTCGCTATCCACCTTCTGACATCTTTAAACGCTATCGACACCCGCTGCCAGCATTAACATGCAAAACCGCACTGCACGTTTGATTTCATTAGCTCATTGTGCGCGGGGTTTTCTCTTGCCCTGTCGGAGGGATTCTGGCTGCAATTATTGGATTGGATGCACAATTGGCAAATGTTCCGACTTGTCGATGAAATGGCATTTCTGCAGAGCACACCAAAGTTTTCACAACTCTTCATTAGAATATATCCAATAAACAATGTCCTTATCCAGTGGTGGCTTCCAGCACAGCACCCTGTATTAAATACCTTATCAGTTGATTATGTTCCTATTTATTTTTTTCTGATCCGCCCCTCTTCATCAGAGGTAGTAAGCTGCTTGTATGAAGCAACATAACTTATAAGTGATGTTGTTGTATAGGATAGTAAAGCAATAATTAGCATTATGTTACCAACAATTACGTTAAAGCCACACAAGGCAATGTCTCTCAATCTAATGTCTCATTCAAGTACAAGTGAAAGAACAACCTCTTTGTTAATAGAAAGGGATGAGAGGGAGTTATACTTCTAAAAACAAATAAGCTTTTTTTTTTTATGTTAAACCTTTCCTTTGAACATGGTTAAAAAGGGTTAAGGCACTAATCGGGGAAAAAGAAAGCGAGACATCTCTAAATATACTGCTATTTTGTAGTTTAATAAGGTAATTTAGAAAACAAAGGCTAAGCAAGTAATGGTATACAGTGGAAGCTAGTTTTAACTCTTTTAACTATGAGTAGGCTCACAAGAGGCCCTTACGGTAACACAACATATGATGAGTTGCAACAACACATTCATAATACAGCATCACTTACTGTATAGACAGCTTCTTCTTTTTTGTAAAGTTTAATCTGCATATTTTTCATTCACCATTATTTTTAACTGAATCTTTGGACAATGGATAGCTCAAAAGTGTTTTCATAAGCATGTGTTAATAAAAAAAAGAAAAATGTTTATCAGACATTAGATATTTTTACTATGTCCATATCCTGACGGGACATGATTAAAACAATAAGCCTTTCTCCCTGGTTTCTGCCTGCCACTTTGACTCCTGCACACACAGACTAACACACAAATACACACACACACACACGGTCTGCACAGAGAAAGACACAGTAGGTTAGGAAGCGGAGTACTGTATCTTTGCTGCCACCTAATGCAGATATCACACATGCCGTCTCACAGCACCAGGAGGCTTTGCTCCTACTTTGTCTCCAGCTCAGGCTTTGTTTGTTTTTTTAATCCTGCCGTGTGGGGTTTCAAACACACTCACAGGTCCCGGGCTCTTCAGCACTGCGGCAGGCCTTATGTGACGAGGATTTTGTTTTCCAAGGGTGGCAGTGTGTGAGGCGTTTGTGATATGCTAATTTAATCATTTTTGTCCACTCCTCCCCTTCCTTCTTTCCCTTTTGCACCTATCAATCTAATCACTTCATCTGGATTCCTGGAGCAGGTGGAGAGAGAGATGGGGGGAGAGGGAGAGACACAGAGAGAAACAAATAGATAGATAGGAGGAAAGAGAGAGAAAGAGAAGAGTCGTTGGCTGCGCAAATATCACCACAGCAGCCCTTTCATCTATGAGCGCATGCTGCGTCCATCCCCCCACAAGCTCACACACACACACCTCCCAAATGCTTTTAATTTTAGTGATGGTTCACTTTAATTATTATGAAAATTAAATCAAATGTAATCGGCGGATTAATGCGACCGATGAGATAATTCAGCCGCATGGTGATGAGAGCAGGGAGGATCATCTATAAATCTCCACCAAAACGCTCAGAAGGCGTCCGTCAGGCAGCGTCCGTCAGCCGGGTCGCAGTGGGGTGTAGTCGGGTTTCTGCCTTCTCTTGTTTACAAATCACATTTTTGAATTGGCTGACAAAGCAATGTAACGGGAAAAGTTATTTTTTAATGATAAGTAAAAGGAAACGACTGCAAATTTTGTTTGTTTTTTGTGGAGTATTCAGAGAAAAAAAGTGTATATATTTTCCTTTACTTTTGACACATTTTGTTCAATCCATATTAAAGCCTACTTGACATGTTTTAGAGGAAAAGGTAGCTTTGGCAACTATAAAAAAAAACACATTAAGTCTGTATTGTCTAATTTACAGATACAACTGGGACAGGAAAGTGACTTTTGTAAAATGAGCACATATTCCACGATGTGGAAAAGACTTCACTGGACCCTATAAACAATGCATTGGTCTGTGCTTTCCATATACATTGTAAAATACTTCTTGAGCTGCTGTGTGCGTGATGAACTGTTATTTATGAGAGGATACCAGACAGAACCTACGACAGCTCATTTCAGACAAACTGCCACATGTTTTGGCGGACAAAAAAGATCTACTCAGCGGTTTTGTTTATGGTCTGAACAATTTGTTACCTTCCTATTAGCTAGTTACAAGTAAAGAAGGATATCGTAATTCTAGCACACATCAATTGATAAATCAGCTACACCTATATTCATGAAAATACATTTAATATGGAGAAAGACAGATGTCATTTTTGTATGATTATGGGTTTTGAAATCATTATATGCTGAAGACTGCAAATCCATAGCAACCCATTTTAAAACACACTTTTACATGACTATGAAGAGTTGTAAATGTCATTACTTTTTTATACATCGGATGTCTATGTCCTTTCCCACCATCCCCAACCTTCTTTTTATCTCTTATTTGTGAGATAACTTTATGTTCCTTCTTCTTTCCCTCTCACCACTTCACTCATTTCCCTTCTCCTCACCTCCTTCTCTCCCTCCCTTAATCACAGAGTGTGAGGGAATTGATAACCGTCTATTACCATATGTTGCTCCATGATTAATGCTCTCAGGTCTTTCTCGTTGTTTCTCATTCATAGCTCATGTCATGGCCCATAAACTAATACCTAAAAGAGATCTGCCAGATAATTCCAACTCTTAAAAAGAAAAGAGGGCAAGAGGAAGAGACACTCAGAGGGAAAGATACTTAAGTGTAGTAAAGGGCATGAGGAGAGGGGCTGTTAGCAGCACTATAGGAAAGTCAAAGATGGAGCAAGGAGAAAGGAAAGAGTTCTTGGTGCTTTGGCACTGATTGAAACATTTAGTTCCTTTTTGTCTGGCAGAGCAGGTGTCAGCGTTATGGTGAATGGAGTTATTAAGGGCATAACTCAAGTGCACCCATCATAGTTTATTTATTAGGTAGCACCATTCTGTTATTAATCTATTGATACGTGTTGTGATGAAGGGATGAGGCAGAAGCTTCAACATACATGGAAAGACATTACATTGTATCTAAATAAATGTTTCTTGTTCATTTTCCATAAAAGAATGTTCTGCAAAAAGGAGCAATTGACACAAACAGTTACCCGATAGACATTTGACCATTTGCTGGACCATTTCTTGACTTTGGTAACCCCGTTTTTATATCAACTTTGTATGAGTTGTATTTCTAAACTTAGAAAATGATAATCCAATTTTGCTAAAATGGTAAATGAACCGGTTCCTTCGTCAAAAACGCAGTGCAATTTCTCCATAGGATTTTGGAAAATAGCTCGAAATAAGGTCTGGGGTTGAAACACATTTAAGAGACGGATCACGTTTTGTTCAGCCGGATAATATCCACATGTCTACCCTACTTTTATAATTTTCTAATCATAAATCTAGTCGCAAGAAGCAAAATGCTAACGTTATGCTATAAACGAATTACATCAGGGTCGCTGCTTCAACGTCACGCCAACTTAAGATCCATATTCAAACATACAACATTCAAAATGGTAGTTGAAGCGTTTGTTTGAACAGTTTGCAGGAGGCAGGTACTTGCTTTCAAGCAGAACAGGGCAAACAAACTTACCGGGAGTGTTTACGTGTTCGGTGTAATGAAGTACAACGTCCTGGACAACTTCTGTAGTCCTATTCAGCCACTTGTTAACAACCATCGTTTTTCAGACACGTCAACTCTTCAGAAATCACCAGCGGGGTCACTGCTGATGTATTTAATGTCGTAGAACAAAACGTGATCTGTCTCTTCAATTTGTGTCAAACACAGACCTTATTTGGAGTTATTTTCCTAAATCCTGTGGAGAAATTGCATTGCTTTTTATCGAAGGAACCGGAAGTGGTAAAAATGCTAACTTACTTCCGGGTTTTAGGACGCGTCACTGCGGTTCTCTATTATGGCACTTTATCAAGTCTTCTAGACTCCTTAAAGCACTTCATCCATTCACGCCCCATTCATAGAGAGACATGTGCCACTTGACCAAGGAAGCTAACATTCACATGCTTCATACACCATGGGCCGTGCCATCGGGAGAAACTCAGGGTTAAGTATCTTTCCCAAGGATGGACCGACATGTTGTTGACTGGAACCCAAAACCTCCCGATTGAAAGACGGCCGCACTACCTCATATCCACAGTGGAATCAGAGCATGATGTCTGAAGTTTGTCCTTCCTTTACGGTTAAACACTCTTTAGAGAACTTCAAGACAAAGAGGTTTATAAAATGTGCAAAAGCTAAAACTATAGATTTTAAAACTAAAGTAGTGCCCTCGCAAATGAAGTCATGGATGTGAGGCAGCTACGGGAAGGTGTATTTTAGCTTAGTAAAAACTGGCAAGCTTGTTGGAGTTTCCAGATGGCACACACTTAAACAAATGAGCACACCCCCCCTCCCACACACACCAATAAAGAGGTCTCGACCCAAATTTGGCGAAATAGTAATAAGCTGGCCTATGGCTATTCAAGTTTTTAAAAGTCTAATGCCAACTCCACTGGTTCTGGAAAAGTATTCTGCATGTACTGTAAGACACGTCCTATTCCCCTTACACACAAAAAGTATGGATGAAACAAACATGTTTTGTGGACATGCATAGAGGAGTTGTATTTCTTTTCATACTGTATGACCCTGTATGATTCTACATCATGAATACAGACATACACACACAGTGTAATAAATAAAAAGTGACACACCATCACAGGAATGTGAATGCATAATTGATAAGGTCGTAAATGTAGTGTTGAATCTTGCTGACCATCCTACTCTGAATTGACCATATATGCACCTGTCATTACTAAAGATTCATACAGCTAAGGAGATTAGATAAATAGGATTTTTCCCTGTAAGCACAAACAATGATTTATGATTTATTATGAGGTTATATGTATAATTTCTTTACATTATAATGAGTTTGTGCCAGGGGGTGGAGAGACGGTATGGAAGCGCTGTAGTAAAAATGAATGAATTGTTGAATGTTTAGTTTTTCTTAAATTGTTGTGAAATCAAAAACATCACGCTTAATGTACAGCAACGTCATCAGGAATTAGAGTCTGAAGGGTCAGGTGGTAGGTTGCCTTGACTCATGCTAGGATTCTTCATACAGAATTCTGATGGGCTCGTTGCAAGGTACAAATAAAGCAGTTGTTCACAAGAGCATTATTTGGTAAAGCAAGTTTGCTTCATTGTTTTGTTTAGTTGTTTCTCAAAAACTCTAATTCTGTTTTGCACCACACTGGTGTACTGTTTGATCAAATTATTTTCCCAATTGAGCTTTATCCTATAGTGGGATCCCAGGAGGTTAAACAGAAATTCATTTATTGAAGACAATCAGTATGTAATTAAGCTTCTTGTAATTGAACCGTCGGTCCGCAAAATGATAATAATATTAGCCTTTACTCACAACGAGCCAGCGACATTAACTACTGTATGAGACACCAAGAAGGGTAGCTACTGTAATGTCGAATAACTGACGCGAGCAGTGAAGAAGTATGACAAAGAAACAAACCGAGTAGAAAATATGCAGTAACTAAACAGATCACAACAAGCAGCACAAGTAAAGAAGCAACGAACGTGAAATGAGACGGTTTGAGTCAAGTGTGCATAATAATGTGCCGAGCTCCCGTCTATATTTAAATGGTGCCATTGAGCTGCTTGTTGAAAACAGACGCAGTTGAGTTGAACGGCTTGTCTGTATGTACCACTGAAAGGCTGTGCATACATTATTCTGGAGTTGAGATAATTTGTCGACAATTAGCCATAACAGGCTACAGTGAGAGGCTGATTAGCATGTTGGTACAAGTCAGCCACAGGAATAGAGACACAGGGGCTTTGAAACTGACATGAATTCGACATTGCACATACTCTGTCGAATGTTCTTTTTCCTCATTCATTGTCTTGCCGTTTCTCCTGCGCTCTTCTTTAAGGCTGAATTAATATTCATGCAGAGGCAAATGATGAATATGGATGTGCAGACAAACTGACTTGCTTCTGTGACGATAAGAAGAAAAACACAGAACACAGTCCCTTGAGAAACAACGTGTGTGGATTGTTAGTTTAGTCATCTGTAGCTTTTTGGTCGGGGGAACCCAATATATGGAATCCCTACAGTGTACCCTCTTCCTGTTAAAAAAACATATCACAGAGCACACTGGGTTTTAATATATATTTTTTAACAATAATTTTGGTACCAGAGAGATTTTATTCTAATTGGGTGTAAGGCGGCTGTATTGCTCACTGTGTCACAGAATCGCTTTTAATCAGATCAAATATTACATTTTTCAAATCTTTAAAAAGCCCTCTTTTTAGTTGATTTCTGGAAGGCAAACAGATTTGAGAAAATCTAGCCAGTCAAATACAGTTAGCTTTGCTGATAGGCCTCTGTAGTGGATGACTAATTGATGTTGATCAGTTCAGTATTTAGAAGCCAAAACTGTCGGAAAAAAACCAATCATACATTTCTTCATAGATTCAAACAACAAAAACATAAATGTCTTTCTTGATCATGTAACTGTGTAGCTTCTAGCATAATTAAGGTCACCCACATCTTAAAAACCAATGTAAACGGCTTAGTCTGAGCAGTCTGCAGCAGAGTCTTCAAATCAAAAGGGATCAATGCAAACGATCCTTTAACAACATCCCGCAACAGGATCCAAGAGTCAAGAGGAGGAAACCATAAATTAACCTCTCTGTGGCCAAGTGCTCGGCAGCACCAGCAGGTGGGAGGTTACACAAAGATGGATGACCAAAGAGAGCTGCAAATCTTCTAAGAAGGCATTAAGACTGCAGCTAATTCCCAAAAGACTGCATCCCACATACTCACACTCACACACGGTCACATCATCAGGTAGATCAGGATGATGTAAAAGCTAAATAGAACATGTGTTTTGAGGCATGATTTGAAAGTATAATGGTGGAAAAACTAAGGCTAGTTTCAAACAAATTAAAGTGGACCTATCATGCTATATTTTAATAATATATTGTAGGGCTATACCTATATAAAACATGTCTGCGAAGTTTTTTTTTCAAAATACCAAACAGATCATGCATTTTAGCAATGCCTCATTTCGCTCCATTTGCTCTTTTTTAGCCCTGTTTTTGCAAGGGCTGATTCTGTGAGAAGTCTTCTTCGCTGCTTTTGTGGCAGACTACAGCGCCACCTACAGGCCTGGCATATGTACTACAGCATCTCCAGCGCTTTCGTACGGCAATGGCCGTGGCTGTCTCCTCCTGATAGGTGGAGAGTTGCCCATATAGGCGGAGCTCCTCGTTTCTGACGTCAGAGATATTTCAAATCTGGATCAGTCTGTATCAGATCCGTTGCAGTCCCGTTTTTAGAGATTTGGGTACGGAGGAAAAGAGAGAGGGTTGTGTTTTCTGACACTTGGTGAGTTCCCTGACACACCGGGGACACATATTCATGTATAAAAGACATACAAAAGTGCATTTTGCATGATAGCTCCCCTTTAAATAGACTCATACAAATGTATTTTTAACACCAGTTTATGAACACCTGACTGCGCAATAGCCCTCTGGTGGTAAGATAAATTGATTATTTCATGAATATTATTTGGAAAAAAACGGAAATAATTTAGAAATTCGAGAAGGTCAATGTGTAGGATCAAACTGAACTCATCTGAATCATTCATGATGATCAAGTTCATTCACTCAGACAAACTATTTTAGACACTGGGAAAAGCACAACTTTGGTTCAGAAACAACAAATGCCGTCTGAATCTATACTAAATATTTCCACTAAGGATATCACGCTTTCAGTTTTTTTTTTCTTTTTGTCTGTATGTCAACAGGATTACAGAAAAGACTAGCAGCAAGATTTCCATGAAACTTATACCTCATTCACACCAACGGTGTTTCAGGGCCGGCCCGGAGCTAGAGCTTGAAAAGCACCGGGTTTTCCTCTTCATACCGCAGCTGAGCAGCCTCTTAGCTCCGGAATCCGGTTCATTTCGAGCACCAAAAAATTGCCCGGCCAGAGCAAAAGCACCACATACGTCACGCTTACGTCGAGGCGGGGGAAGAGACAGGATCTACTCCTGAACAACAACAGAAAGTCCGCGTTTTATCCAGTTTGTACACAACGACGGAGAAACTTAACAAGAGTTTCAGTGTTTCTGCCATAGACTGTATATATAAAGGTTTCTGCTCATGGTGAAGCAACGTGTCTGCGTATTAAGGTGGAACCTGAGCATTCACGTTGATCACCTCTCATTATAACTAATTATAAATCTATAAAACTATAAATATTAAACTTTACTTCACGTGTTCATTTGAGAACAGCTGTTACATACTTGGGTGAAGGTTACAGTTCATTTAAATGAAAGATACAACGTTACTCCACACTCATGGTTTAGTCCACCTTAAGAAATAAGACCGATCTCGGAAGCAGTTGTGTTTTAAAAAAAACTTTATTGACACGAGTACACTTGTTTATAAGAATATAGTCACCACAGAAATGACTCCGCAAAAGCTGCAGATAGAGCCATAAGAAATGAATGCAACTGATTTCATCCGCGCGGTTTGGCTTTATGAAGCAGGCACGCAAATGGTAACGTCATGACGCAAACGATGACGCAATGACGCATTACCAGTGGACTCTGGGCTGTGTGAAAAGAGCTAGAGCTAAACCGAAGAACCGGTTCTGAACCTGAAAAGCTCTAACACGGAGCTTGAACCGGAGTTGCGTTGGTGTGAATGAGGTATTAGTGGAGTCAAGGCCAGGGAAGAACCCATTCCATGTTGGAGCGGTGCAGACCTCACAAGGGGCAGACCTCACATTCATTTTCACTCATGGAAACAGCCTTGGTAAGATCTGCGCTCTCAGAGATCCCTTCAGTGTACAAAGCGTGACACATTAGACTGTAAATAGGGGACTACATTTTTCTTACTTTCTATGGAGCATCCTGCCACTTTGGTCTTTTGCACAACACATCATTCTGTCCATCTCGTTCCCTCTCCATCAGCATCCCATCTAAAGTATCTAAACTAAATTCCACAGTACGTCATATGTGATTTATTCCAAAAGCTTGTTCAGAATATTAATTCAATTTTCATCCTTCCTGGAACCCAGTGATCACACATTTTCTGGTGTAGTTTGAGCAACGAAGATATAAGACCAATGTGAAAGCAAACCTCCAGAGAAAAACAATCCCATCCATCCCACCATGCATCTCTTCACCTTTCCCGCTTCTCTTTGGACGGCAGGCAGCGTTTGAAGCCTTATCGGGTTCTCCGCTGTTTCATGTCTGCCAGATGAAGGCTTTTAATGTTGGAGCAAAAGGTAGCGTCTGAATAATTACTAGGGCACCAAGCTGAGAACGCAAATTACTGCACACAGCAACAGATGTGTGACACACAAACACACACCAACAGAGCTGACACACACATAATCTCAGGGCTACATATGTGCAAGCACACATACATAAACACACAATCAAAGATTCAATTCAAATTCTTAATAACTTTCGCTGCACTTGATAAGCATACACACATCCGTGGGGGGGCTTAGATAGAGACTTCTTGAGATGTCGTATTTTTTCGATCTCCATTTTTCCTGACATGGTGGATAACATTGATGCCTTGCTTCTCTTGACACCTGGCACACATACAAAATTACCAAGTACCTCACTCGATTGCCAGAACAGTTTAAACACCCGTAAAATACTCCCTCTGAAGTTTCTGTGTGGGGATTTCCCACTAATTAACCATTTATTTTTTACGCAATTTGTAGTTTCTTTATGGCTACAAAATGGAAAAATAAAGTTATTTAGTGTGTGAATATTTCACAGATTGCACACCCTGCTGAGCTGCTGGCTGACTGTCACGCCACCCCAACAATTTCAAATTTCAGTCCGTTAATTTATATTTACAGACTCTGAGCATTACCGCCACTGCTCTTTGAAAAGGCCACAGCTTATAATGCGTTATGTGAGACAAATCATTCAAACAAGAGAAGACTTTTAGAATGTCAAACACAAACACTATGTAGCCTTTGGGTTGAATAGACATCAATAAAAACAACACTAAGTAAAGTCTCCATAATAGATTACAAGACAACAACATGCACGCCTTCGTATGCCCACTCCTATACAAAGTGTGTGGGTGGAAAAATGTTGAAAAATTCAACATAATCCAGGCAGCACAAAATAGGTTGCAAAGTGATTTTCTGAAAACAGAATTAAAATGGGAATTAACTAGTTAAATATAATAGTATAATACAATAATTGTTATCTTGGTAACACATGTATTCCAAAACCATGTCATGGCAGGAAGTGACACGAGCTACAGTGGTCCAGTTTACCCCTATCCAATATAAGTAGTGGAATGAAATGAAAATATGAAACTTTACTAAAAAGTATAAAAGTTGTAGAAGCATGCAAATGAGATTTGAATACAAATTAGTTAATGTAATATTAAGTACTACAATCTGCTTGTGTATGTGTGTGTATCAGCTAGCACTGTGCATTGGTTGTACCTTTAATCAGGTTGACAGACAGAACAGCAATACTTCCTGCCATTCACCTAAGAGGCTGCTCATTCATCTGCCAGCCCTCTCTCTGTCTTCCTCACATTTACACACTTTTATTCTGTCTTTCTCATTCTCTGAGTGTCAATTAATCCTTGCCTCTTTATCCATCCAGGTTGTCCCCCCCGCCTCTCTTTTACTCTCTTCCACACACATTCAATACCGTTCTCTCCCACCCTCCGTTCATTGTGCTGTTGCCAGTGTAGTTAAGGTGATGGCTTGACAGACAGCGCGCTTTAGGGTGACGCCTGTTTGCCTTGTGTTTTATGGCGTCAGTATTGTGAAGAAGGCATTAAGCATCTGTCGCCGTCATTAGCCGGCCAGCTTCTCAGTCTGTTATGAGATGCAGATGAATGACTTGAAGGAAATCCAAATGTTCCCATTCTGTCATTCCCTCCACGGAGCGTTTTATTGGATTTTCTAATTACGCTCTATCATTTTGTTTTCTTTTGGTTTCTCGTCGTTGGATACAGAACAGCTGTCACAATCTCATGGGCAATTGTGATTCTAAAGATTATTAAATATTACATTGTTACATTGCTCTAAATGTGTACTTGTTTCACAACATTGTGAATCAGATGGAGTTTTATTATTTAGCTTGTAACGATTAGTGTAGTAGTCTGAGCATGGATGTCCTTATGAAATATATTAATTGCTTACATTCACATCTCAAAACTGAACAGAAAAGGCATACTTCGACAGGGCCTTTCATGAGGAGTTGTGGGTTAAATGCATTG
>CALSBZ010039572.1:26483-41388 GCA_943591055.1 Gobionotothen gibberifrons | reverse complement strand
GACGCGCGAGTCAAGACGCGCGAGTCAAGACGCGCGAGTCAAGACGCCCGAGTCAAGACGCCCGAGTCAAGACGCCCCACTAGACGCCCCACTAGACGCCCCACTAGACGCCCCACTAGACGCCCCACTAGACGCCCCACTAGACGCCCCACTAGACGCCCCACTAGACGCCCCACTAGACGCGCGAGTCAAGACGCCCCACTAGATAATTCCCTACCCCCTCTGAAACCTCTTAATTCGGACTAAATTGAGCTGGATGAACTTTGCTGTCACGCTGGTGTTTATTACGAGTTCATGTTTGTTCAATTTTGCAGATTATAGATTGGTTAGCTCACCAGTGTGCATTTCTTAAACCATAGCTGGATCTCTCATGATCCTGATTTGACGCCTTGACTAAATGTTTGCCTTGAAGTAAATCTTGGAGCTACAAGCTAGTCTTGATTTTGTAGGTTGCTAAATAAAATTAACTAATGAGTAAATGATCAAATGTATTTGTTTTAAAATGTTTATGTTATTATGTATCTGTGATTATTTCATCTATGTTCATTATCGTGCTTTTGAAAAAAGATGCTCCAAACACTGATGAGAGATAATTGTTATGATTGTGATTGACTGTTTCAATCTGAAATGTTTTATTAATGTGATTATTTGCAACATTGTGTAGAATGCCTACACCCTTTCTGAAGAACCTTATTTATTAGGGTATTGAACAAAGTATTATTAGAATAGGTTGTTTAGGTTATCAAAATTGATAAAAAGAGAGGAACTGTTAGGGAAATAATTTGCTTAGGTATTCATCCTTTGACACAGTTCATCATTTTCTCCTCTCACTGTCTCCTTTCCCATGGCATAGGTCTACGGCCTTGGGTATAGCTGCTATCTCTCTTAAGGAGGGGCAGCTTGGGCGCATTGTTGTTGCCAGTCTATGACAGAGCACAAGCCGCCATGAGGTAGTTTACATTTCAGGGACGTAGGTTCCCTGGCGCGCATTCTTTTCTATGGACGAGAGCTCTAGTTAGATTCAGGGTCCATATTGTTTATTCTCACTGATAAAGAATGTTGATTATTACACTCCAAACTAGATAAAACATCGAGCTGCAGAAAGAGTTCTTCAGAATTGGTTTGGCAACCGCTGTGTCAACTCGTGACACACCACCTGTCTTGTCAACTCTCCGGCCGAAACTCCAAATAAACCGTCAGTGTTTGCCATCAAAGCTCCAGCTCTCCTCGTGTCTCCTTCATGAGTCGGTAACTCCCACTGCATTGCTACACAGAAGTTTCCTCCACACTAACTATGGATGGCATTAATTTGGCCTCCAGTGAGACTGTAAGGAATCTTGGTGTTATATTTGATCAGGATTTATCCTTTAATGCCCACATAAAATCAATTTCAAGGACCGCCTACTTCCATCTACGTAACATTGCAAAAATCAGGCATATCTTGCCTCAAAACGATGCAGAGAAACTAGTCCATGCATTTGTTACTTCTAGGCTGGATTATTGTAACTCCTTATCAGGGTGTACCAAGAAGTCAGTCAAGTCGCTTCAGCTGATTCAAAATGCTGCAGCTCGTGTACTAACTAGAGTTAGGAGAAGGGACCACATTACTCCTGTTCTGGCTGCCTTACACTGGCTCCCTATAGAACACAGGATAGAATTTAAAATTCTTCTTCTCGCCTACAAAGCCCTTAATGGGCAGGCGCCATCTTACCTTAAAGAACTCATTATACCCTACTGTCCTACTAGGGCATTGCGTTCCAAGAACGCAGGGTTGCTGGTAGTTCCTAGAGTCTCTAAAAGTACAATGGGAGCCAGAGCCTTTTCTTATCAAGCTCCACATTTGTGGAATCAGCTTCCAGTTTGTGTTCGGGCGGCAGACAGCCTATCCGTTTTTAAGAGTGCGCTTAAGACCTTCCTTTTTGATAAAGCTTATAGTCAGGGCTGATTAGATTCAGCCCCTAGTTTTGCTGATATAGGCTTAGTTTGTCGGGGGACATCTTACTTCTTCCTTCTCTCTGTCTGTACCTGTGTACTCTCGTTCCGATTAACCCAGCTTCCCCAAATTTCTTTCTTTTTGGTGTCTATATACGCCGGGATCCGGAGTCATGGATGATCCTGTTGCTGCAGTCCTGTGTCCTGGGTCGCGAGCCCGGATCTTGAGTCGTGGCTGTTGCTGTGGTCCTGGATCATAAGTCCTAGATGGATGTCCTCGTGGATTCATCTTCCTATTATACACACATGCATTTCCAAACATTTGGACTACCTATGTTGCAAATGTATTATCTTTTTTTTGTACACACGGCATCTATTGCACGTCTGTCCGTCCTGGGAGAGGGATCCCTCCTCTGTTGCTCTCCCTGAGGTTTCTCCCATTTTCCCCTTTAAACTGTGGGTTTTCTCTGGAAGTTTTTCCTTGTACGATGTGAGGGTCTAAGGACAGAGGGTGTCGTATTGTCATACTGATATTCTGTACAAACTGTGAAGACCACTGAGACAAATGTAACATTTGTGATATTGGGCTATATAAATAAACATTGATTGATTGAAGATTCTTGGTAGCGGTTGATTTCCTTAACTTATTCATATCAACACAACAGCACAGTAATACAGCCATGGAGCAGGTTTAGTGTATGTGTGTGGTCTATAACAGAGAAACACACAAGTATAATTAGAATATTTCTTTTTACCACCAAGTAAAAGCTTAGCGTGAGTGTCAGCACCTGATGACAATGGAATCTGACGAGGAAGACGCAACTATTTCTTGCACCGAAATGGGATGGGCACCGGAACCTGGTATTATTGCAGTGAACAAACACATTAAAACTTCTTTCAGTTAACTACGATGCCTTTACACCGCTCACTCTCCTGCTGACACGCACCTCATCTGCCCCAGTTACACACAAACCTTTCAAGATGGCACTCGTAGCTACCCACATTAAAATGATCTTCAAGTGACCGCTTGCTCCGGTTTACAGACCTGCTGCGATACTGTCCAGTGTGATAGTGATGCCAAGTGACGACTTTATAGAACAAAACTCTATTCAAACCAATGCTTTAAATGTACAGATATGATCATAACAGTTAATGAAAAGTACATTGAAGAGTAGCATTGCCCTTTGACTTCAAGCTGTATAACTGTAAAGACAATGAATGGCTGTATCATCCACAGGATTTGTAATTAAACACTAAATGTAAGTGTACTTCTGTCTTAACAGGTGCCTATTCAAGATCAATCCGGACAAGGGGACTAAAGTGGAGAGGAAGGAAGAAAAACAAAAACGGCACTCGATAAAGGTGCATTCATTAATTACAAACGTCGCTGACTTTGAATGGAGAGAGTAGAAACACACACACATAGTCATGCACACACACACACACACACACACACACACACACACACTCATAACTGGTAGATTTCTTTAGTGTTTATAATTGTTATCTTTTGAAGAAAATGTTGGGAAAATGTTGGCTATTGTTAAATGTTGAAATGTTTCATTGCCGGTCTATATAATATATTTTATTTATTGTTTTTATTTTTGTGATGTATATTATTATTTTCAATAATATATTGTGTATATATAAATATATATATTTGTGATTTTTTTTTCTACAAAACATCTGACAGTTAATGTCAACTTGGGCTTTTGCAAAGTAAAATGACATGTTTTCTTTGTGTTTTACATGTAAATGGTCTTAGATTTCATGAAGTTTGCTGACGACACGACCGTCATCGGCCTTATCACCGACGGCGACGAGACGGCGTATAGAGAGGTCGAAAACCTGACATCTTGGTGCCAGGATAACAACCTCCATCTCAACGTCAGCCAAACCAAGTAGCTGATTGTGGACTACAGGAAGCAGCAGAGAGGGACACGCCCCCATCGCCATCAATGGGACTACGGTGGAGAGAGTCAGCCGCTTCAGGTTCCTCGGGGTCCACATCACTGAGGACCTGACATGGACTCATCACACTAACAGCATCACCTTTTTTTAAATTGTATTAGTCAATGTATTGACTTATGATATATTAGGATTTGGTTTCTAAATTAGAGTTTTAGTTTAGATAAAGTTGCACAGTACTTCAGCTCATCATTACAGTTATTCCACAGATGAACACCTTCTGTTGTGATGCAATGAAGTTTGGAATTTGTTCGTATGGGTGGTTTTTAAAAAAAATGCAGTTTCCTCTCAACATGTGTATGCTTTCTCTCCGTGTGTAAAATCCCTGGACATTATGATGTAATTGTTCTGCAGGCTGAGGAAGTTCAACATGGACTCCAGGATACTCTGCATCTTCTACAGGTAAAAGAGAGAGTATCATTCATAGAGAGTATCCTGACTGGCTGCATCACGGCCTGGTATGGCAGTGCAATCATATTCCTTTTACTTGCATATAGACTCTTCTTGCACTATTTCTATTCTATTTTATTTGTATTTACTTGCACTATTTTATCTGTTTTATTTGTTCTATGTTCTATATATATGTTGCACTGTTGGAGAAGCATGTGACTTCAGTTTTTCATTGCCATGTCTACACTGAAGATAATGTACAAATGACAATAAAGCCTTGAATCTTGAATTTACGGTATTTTTTTAAATGTCTTTTTTTATCATTTAAAAAAACATTTATTCTGTTTTTTTTAGAGGTGTATGACTCTATTCTAACAATTAATATATGTTAAAAGAAAAAGATTTAATGGAATTACAAAAACATTTCTTGTAAAATGACAGTTCCTTTTTGGCAAAAAATGTAATAGTTAATGTAAACTAAAGCTTTTGCAAAGTAAAATGACGTTATTTTCTTTGTGTTTTACTTGTAAATGGCCTTAGATATACGGTACTTTTTTGTAATAATGACTTGAAATATTGGGCAATGTGAAAAGATGGACCAAAATCCTCAACCTCATCCTAGTCCTCAACTGGCCAGCATTCTCAAAGAAAGGGATATTGCCTGGTCAAGGGCCAGAAAATCGAATTCCCAAGTGGATTGGATTATTTTTAGACAGCTCCGAAATCGTTTCACCTTCCTAGTTAAAAGGGCTAAATCTGAGTACTACATTTCTAATACTACTAGTAACTTAAATGATCCAAAGAAATTTTGGAAGGTAATAAAAAACTCATTTGGAACAGAAACTAAAAATGAATTACCAGCCTGAATTGTTACAGACTCGCAAACTCTCACTGACAAATCGGCCATTCTCAATTGCTTTAATGAAAATTTTTATTTCATCTGGTTCTTTGTTTGAGTCCCTACATTCGGACCCTGGACAGAACGTTGATTCATCACCACCCTCATCCCACCCCGTGGCTCAGCCATTCAATTTCACTTTTATCGAGGCGATAGAGGTCCATAAAGCATTGCAGAATCTGGATCCACACAATCGGCAGGTCCGGACAAACTTCCTCCTCATTTTCTTAAATTAGCAGCAGACTTTATAGCTGAGCCGCTTGCTTATCTTTTTAATTTAACTCTTTCCAACAATGAGATTCCTAACATATGGAAATCTGCATATGTTCTTCCTTTACTGAAAGCTGGGGATCCCTCATCTGTTAATAATTATAGGCCAATTTCAAAATTATGTGTTGTAGCGAAGGTCCTTGAAAAGCTTCTCATATATGTGTCAAAGAGAAAGTCTATATGGCCTGCGCTCCCAAGATTTTATTCAGATGCTGGTTCCTACAGTGAGAACAAAACTGGGTAAAACAGCTTTTAGATATGCTGCCCCCACAGCTTGGAACAATGTACAGAAGGAGCTGAAACTCTCAGATTTAATCACTATGGGGGAATTCAGGTCCATCTTAAAGGACAGAGAACACGACACCATTGGTAGATGTGAGTGCTCGTATATCCTAAAATCGTTTTAAATGTTGACAGTTTTTAATGATTTATAATAGTTTGTTTTACTTCGCATATTGACTGGCTAATGTGCCATTTTATTTGTGTTTTACAGCTGTATTTGTCTGCCTGTCATGTCTGTGTTTTATCTGTTGTAACTTTGTACATGCTGCCCTTCTTGGCCAGGTCACTCTTGAAAAAGAGATTTTAATCTCAATGAGTCTTTTACCTGGTTAAATAAAGGATATATAAATCATAATCACTCCTAGGAGGCTATCAACTCTGCTAGCATTTGCTTAGCTCGGAATGTTACCGTAAGTCTTTGCAATTTTAACCATTTGGTCAGCAACATGATGCAGTCATAATGCACAAGGGTACTATCATCTGATGTATTTCTTTAGAAAAATATATATACTGTATATGTGAGCCTGTTTTGTAGAAGTCCTCGCTAAATATGGTCATATGAAAATCTGTTGACGAAATTGGAGGTATTTATGTTCTCATAGCTTTGTTTCTTGTTTTTCTTGTAGACCTAAAACAGCTCTTGTCGCATGTTCTTGTTCATGGTATTTTCATGGGCAATATTTTATAGATAATTTCCATCATATGAGATGAATGACAATTTTTGTAATTCCTATTAGGGCTGCACAATATATTGAAAAACGAACCATCATTGACATAATAACATGCACGATAAACTATTGCAAAAACTGCTGAACTGATATAAATCGAAAAATGTTAGGTTAAATGCATTCAGACTGCATTTTAATATATTTAGCCAGTCAGATACTGTTTATGAAAACACATACCTTGAGCTCACCGAAGTTCTGAATTAATGCTCTGATATTGAGACATGGGATAAAAGGGGAATAACCCCAGTCAAAGCTCCATATTGGATTATAATAGTATCAACAAAAAAAAAGTGCATTCAAACTAAAAGTAATTGTTTGTCCAGATTTCACAGATGATGATGAGAGTGAAGATGAGGAAATCCCTGCTGCTGATACAGCAAATGCTCCAGATGAAATGAATGGTATGTATTTTAAGTCTTAAAAAAAGGAAAATATCTCAGCGTACTTGTAGACTGGTGAGACCAGCCTGATCTAGTGAGCAGCATTTTGGACTTTCACCCATCAAGGTGGGGAGGGGCTCGGTCAAATAATGACCAGGCCAATCAGGGCCCATGTTCTGACTGCTGTTTGTCCTTGAGTGGAAGACAGCGCCTGATTGGTTCATGTAGTCATGAACGTCAACATGGATTGACAAATCGGAAGTCATTTGAGATATGGCTGGTTTTACAAGGTTAGATTAACACTTGAAAACTAATGTGATACCGCTTTTGTGTAACCACAGTGATAGCACTACCTGATATCGTCACATGTTGTGATACGCTAATTGGCTCAAGGAGACTGTCCATCAAGGCAACAACTCCTCCCCACTGATATGGGTGAAAGTACAGATCCGTTGGGAGGGAAACGAATGTGAAGCTTGCGAGATTAGGGTTATATCACCAGGCTAGCATTCTACCATATTTCAAACATTAATCTTAATGCGCTTTACATCCAACACATGAACAAAAATAAAATTATAAATGAATCTTTAGAAAAGATAGACAGACAGACAAACACAGACCGACAAATACAGACAATTAAACGGACAGCTTTTAAAAGAATATGAAAAAGAATACAGGAAAGAGTGGAGCATGTATTTTTACATTGTCCAAGGTATCAACAAGAGAGAAAGACACCTACACTTTGACCAGATGACTGTAAGTAGCCTATAAAATAATTGTTGCAGAGGAGCTCAGGATTTTTCATTATGGAGTTAATGTCCTGTTCCATAGTCAAGTCCAGAAGCTTACGGTAATACATCTAAAAATGGTTTGCCAACAGCCATTTAAAGACAAAATAAGACATATTCATGTCATGCTGACGTTGTTTATCGAAGAAGCCTGGGTTAAACTGAGTTTCTTACGAAAGTTGTTTGGGCTTCTGTAGTATA
Source organism: Gobionotothen gibberifrons (assembly GCA_943591055.1). Classification (NCBI taxonomy): domain Eukaryota; kingdom Metazoa; phylum Chordata; class Actinopteri; order Perciformes; family Nototheniidae; genus Gobionotothen; species Gobionotothen gibberifrons. The sequence continues at coordinate 33,551 of CALSBZ010039572.1, read as the reverse complement.
TAATACAATAATAACTTCCATTAAATAAAATGCATCTGCTATGCTCTCCTGCTTCATACTTTTCAGACGAATACCTGGAAACGTCATCCACAAAGGCTGACAGACAGATCTCTGGACACAATGGTAGGGTCAAGTTGGATTTGAAATGCACCTAGGATGTAATATCCAGATACAAAAATAAATAAAACGTTTCCTTATCCCTAATATTGTCAAACAAGATTCACTGCATTTGTTTATCCTGAGAAGGTGGCTTGCAAGGCACTTGACTTGAAGTTGTAACCAGCCATACTTACATGCAATTTTGTTTGTTTTCAGTGGTTAGCAGAGGTAAAAGCACATCGGCGAGAAGACCATGGACCAAGGCTGAGGTTTACACTGTCATGTGACACTTCAAATCTCACATTATGAAAGGTCACTTGGCATCACAAAGGGAATGTGAAACATGCAAAAAGAGTGCACCATCTTTACAAAACAGGACAATCCAAAATATCAGAGATTTTGTACGAAACAGGGGGATAACCATTAAGCGTCAGTTAATTTAAATGCATTTTGGAATTATTTAGTTATTTATGTGAATAAATTGTGTTTTAAATGATTCAAACATGAACTTTGGCACACTATTAGAGCACTGCCTCAGAAAGATTTTTGATATTCGTCCTATGGTGCCAATGGTGGCCATTTTCTAAATGGATTTAAGCTCTACACCACAGTGGCAACGCAGCAGTGGACTGAAGTGCACTCCTATATGAATCCACAGCAGAGGAATTTGCGCTAGGCCTGGGTCTATTCTGATAGTGTGGTGCAGTGAACTTCCCATCCACCTGTGGTCTTTTTCTTCCAACCCAGTTACCAGGGGATGGGAGTTCAAGGGCTGCAACTATGATCTATCCCCAGCAGTTACCAGATTTGTAAGTAGCCCTCTTTGTGTGCTGAATCAGTGCTACTTGTGTTGGGGGGAGTTTGTTAATTTTCCTACCCTTTTGGGTGAAGAGCTGCTTGCATGCTTGGTTGACTGATTTCTGTCTGCTAGGGCTGTCTTACAGCAATCCCACGAATTGTCTATTAAGTCTGGGGTGGCAGCCAAGGCAGAGAAGGCGCTCATGACGTCATCAAAAGTAATACATCCATCCCTCACCATCTTCTTGCCCCTGCCACCAAATGATGACACCGTGTCAAAACCAGTAAAAGAATGGAACCTTGGTAAGGCTGCACATCAATCTTGACCTAGTGCCCTCGCCATCTCATCTCATCTTTAACCGCTTATCCTGGGTTGGGTCTCGGGGGCCACATCAACTCTGACTGGGGGATCCCGAGGCGTGCCCAGGCCAATATGGAAGTATAATCTCTTTACCTAGTCCTTTGTCTTCAAGAGGGTTTCCTCCCAGCTGGACATGCCTAAACACCTCCCTAGGGAGGCACCCAGGTGGCATCTTACAAGATTCTTGAACCACCTCAGCTGGCACCTTTCTAGGCAAATAAGCCGCTGCTCTACTCCGAGCCTCTCACAGATGACTGGGCTTATCACCCTATCCATCCACCCTCCTGAGAAAACCCATTTCGGCTGTTTGTACCCACAATCTAGTTATTTTGGTCATGACCATATGTTAGGGTAGGAACGATGATTGAACAGTAGATCCAGAGCTTTGCCTTCTTGCTCAGCTCTCTTTTGTCACAACGGTGCGGTAGAGCGAGCGCCAAACCACCACCACTGATCCAATTCTCCAGCCCATCTCCTGTTCCATTGTCCCTTCACTTGTGAACAAAACCCTGAGGTACTTGATCTCCTTCACTTCCTACGAGGAATGGATATTCCATCGGCTCAAAGAGCTCCTTTCACCAGCCGATTATCTTCTTGATCCTGCCACCAAAAGATTGACAACATTTCGAATCCAGTAAAAGAATGGAACCTTGGTAAGGCTACGCATCAATCTTGACCTAGTGCCCTCGCCATCTCATCTCATCTTTAACCGCTTATCCTGGGTTTGATCTCGGGGGCAGCAGCTCCAGCAGGGGGACCGCAGACTTCTCTTTCCTAGGCCACATCAACTCTGACTGGGGGATCCCGAGGCGTTCCCAGGCCAATATGGAAATATAGTCTCTTTACCTAGTCCTGTGTCTTCAACAGGGCTTCCTCCCAGCTGGACATGCCTAAAACACTGCTTCTCTACTCCGAGCCTCTCACAGATGACTGGGCTTCTCACCTTATCTATCCACCCTCCTGAGAAAATCAATTTTGGCTGATTGTACCCGCAATCTAGTTCTTCAATTCAATCTTTGCCTTCTTGCTTAGCTCTCTTTTGTCACAACGGTGCGGTAGAGATGCAAAACCACCAGCACTGATCCGATTTTCCAGCCCATCTCCTGTTCCATTGTCCCTTCACTCGTGAACAAAACCCCAATGTCCTAGTACCTCCTCAGTTGAGTTATACAGAGTCCCATCCTTGCTGTATACAGCTCGGATAGTTCCCCCCATTCTCCCTCTTGAGGTGCACAAAGGTTTTCCAGAAGCAGCCTGGTGCCGACCGGAAGTCCTTCTCCATGGCTTCTCCCACATCAGCTGCTTTGCCTTTTCCACGGTAGAGGCTGACTGCCTCCGGAGTCCCCCGGGATATTTACTGCAAGTACACTTCAGTCATAGCATTAATCATGCTGTTCATTAAGGACAATCCGTGGCACATAAGTCTAACAAAGCTCAGGTTTAGATCAGGGAGGAAGTTCCTCCTCCCATCGTGCCTCTCCAGATGCATCCATCGTTGCCCATGTGTGCGTTAAAACCACCTAGCAGAACTACGGAGTCCCCTACCTGAGCCCTCATCAGCCTCACCATTGGTTACATGCCTTTACTGGATGTGACATGAGTCATCTTTTGGTGGCAGGGGCAAGAAGATTCTGTGGGATACATGTATGACCTTTGATGACGTCACTAGAGCCTTCTGTGCCTTGGCTGGGTCAGTGTATGTTTTAGTCATTGGATTTTCTTTTCACAAATGGATATTCAAAAACAAAAAACGACTGGATATTTAATTTTCGTTTTAAAATTGAAAAACCAAAATTGAAATTCAAGGCGTTTTTCTTTATCATGGTCAAAAAGGGATTTACTAAACTTAAAAAACTGGATGATTTTCATTTTCTACTTCTCAAAACAAAAAATTAAATCACTAGAAAACAGAAACAAAAAAACTACAGTTTTTTCATATTCTGCTACCGGAAGTTACCTTACAAAATAAGAGCGCAGATGAGGACGGTCAATCCGTGTATCTACGGTCCATTTGTTTTCACAACGAAAAGTTTTTCCAGTCCCCACTCAGCAAGCCCAGACGCCAAATCCGCTTCAGGAACCTGAGGAACATCAACCCGGACACCATGACCCTGGACCTCCAGCATCTTTCCTCCGCCAACTTCTCATCAGTAAATGAGTCAGTGGCATATTACAACCACTCCCTTAAAAGTCTCCTTGATCTGCACGCCCCCCTCAAAACCAGGATGGTCACCTTCTCGCGCTCAGCCCCTTGGTACACCGGCGAGCTGCGGAGAATGAAGACAGCTGGGCGTGTCCTTGAGCGGCGGCTCAAGGCTTCAGGACTCACTGTTCACCGGTTAGCCTACCGTGAACACCAGAAGGCCTACGCACAGTCCCTCAGAGATGCACGGTCCCAGTACTACTCCTCCATCATCAACAACAGTACTGGAAACTCCAAGCAACTCTTCTCCACCATCAACCACCTCCTCAAACCCCAAAGTCCTCTACACTCCGACTCCACTGAGAAGCAGTGCTGCAACTTCGCCGCATTCTTCATAAATAAAGTTGACACCATCCGCTCCATCCTCTCTAGCCCCTCTTCACCTCCAGTTCCAACTGCTGACCCACAGTCTGGGACAACCCAGCTTCTTCACTGTTTCACGGACATATCTCAGCGAGAGGTTGAGGGCATCGTTAGGAGGATGAAGCCCTCCACCTGTGTCCTGGACCCCCTTCCGTCAGCTCTGGTGAAATCGTACATCTGTACCATGAGCCCCATGATCACTAAGATCATAAACCTCTCTCTCCAGGCTGGCCATGTCCCCTCTGCCCTAAAAACCGCTGTCATCAAACCTCGTCTCAAAAAACCCTCCCTTGATCCGGGAGTCCTGGCCAACTACAGACCCATTTCCAACCTTCCATTTCTATCAAAGGTGCTGGAAAAACTAGTTGCTGCACAGCTCCATGACCACCTAAACTCCAACAACCTATTTGAGAAGTTCCAGTCTGGTTTCCGCTCAGGCCATAGCACAGAAACTGCCCTGGTCAGGGTCACCAACGACCTGCTGATGACGGCTGATGCTGGCTCTCCCTCTCTCCTCATCCTCCTCGATCTCACTGCCGCTTTCGACACCGTGGATCACGGCATCCTCCTCCATCGTCTGCACTCCACCATCGGACTCTCTGACTCTCCCCTTGACTGGTTCAGATCATACCTCACCGGGAGAACAGAGTACGTCTCCTTGGGCGAGGCTGAGTCGGGAGCCCACGACGTCACCTGTGGTGTCCCTCAAGGATCAGTTCTCGGCCCCACCCTTTTCACACTCTACATGCTCCCCCTTGGCTCTATCATCAGCCGACATGGAGTGTCGTTCCATTGTTACGCTGATGACACCCAATTGTACCTCAGGATCAACCCTACCTCCTCTGCAGCCCTGCCTTCACCCACACTCACTGCCTGCCTGGAGGAGATACAGGCGTGGATGAAGCAAAACTTCCTGAAACTGAACAGCTCCAAGACCGAAGCCATTATAGTTGACACCCCACACCAGGTTCGGTCATCCACCATTACCACCATCACCTTCTCCGGCCAGGACATTACTCTCTCCTCAACAGTCACCAACCTGGGTGTGAAAATGGATGCCCATCTGACCTTTGAGGCCCACATTAAACAGCTGTGCAAGAACTCCTTCTATCACCTCAGGAACATCGCCAAACTCCGCCCCACACTCACTCTGTCTGACGCAGAAAAGCTAGTCCACGCCTTTGTCTCCTCTAGGCTGGACTACTGCAATGCACTCCTCATCGGGATCCCTAACAAAAGCATCCAGAAGCTCCAATACATTCAGAACAGCGCTGCTATGATCCTGATGAGGGTGCGCAAATATGATCACATCACCCCCATCCTTAAAACACTACACTGGCTCCCCGTGGAACTGAGGATCGAATTCAAGGTCTCCGTCCTCACTCACCAGTGTATCCATGGAACTGCCCCACCCTACCTCAAAGAACTCCTCACCCCCCACACCTCCCTGCGGACCACCCGCTCCAGCAACTCCAACATCCTCAAACCCCCCAGGACTAAGCTCCGCACTATGGGAGACCGGGCCTTCTGCTCGGCTGCCCCCAGTCTGTGGAATGCTCTCCCCGACCACATGAGAGCACCACAGACCGTGGAGGCCTTCAAAAAAGGCCTCAAAACCCATCTATTTAATAGAGCTTTTCCCTAGACCTTTTATTTATTACCACCCTTTTATTTTATTTTTTAAAAATATTTGTATTGTTTGTTTTTATTGCTTTTTTATTTAATTCTACCGTGTTGTGTATTGTTTTTATACTGTTCATGCCCACTGCCTGTAGCACTTCGGGATTTGAAGTCAGATATGAAGTGCTTTATAAATTAAACCCATTATTATTATTATTAATCGCTGTATAGTTTAAAGCTCCTAACAATGTTGTCCATTTTAGACAAAGGCTTATTATATTTACAGTCCTTACCCCTCGATTCCACCGAGTCCGTCTGCGACGCGTTACGGCCGCGACGCGGCGTCCGTAAGGATAGCGGTCACTCTAGTCAATGGGTGCTATTCCACCACACACGCCGCGTTACGTCCCAGACGCGTCCCAGACGCGTCCCAGAAGCGGCTCGGTGCAGGGCTCCTCTAAAATTAGGATGAATCCTATTTTTGTCGCGGCGCAGCCGTAAGGTAATGACGAGCAGGCAGGAAGTGGAACGTTCAGACCATATATAGCATATATATACACACACACACAAACTCATTTTGCAGCCCCTATCCCTCCGTAGTCGTTCAAGTAGGAGGAGAAATGCCAGCGTTCTCCTCCGGTTTACAGGCACTGTGTAAATTATATATATAGAATAATTATGATGATGAATGCCTTTTTTTTACCACTAAAATACAGCAACATATCTTTGATTCATGTCGTTTATAACTGGGATATTACAATTATTATTAACTTTGTCTGTACAAAGTAGCCTGCCCAGGAAATATGCCCAAATCAACAAAAACTGCGAGCAGACAGGGAAGACGCTCCGCTTCCGTAATGCTTCTGAAACGCGCCCGGTAGGGTATGACGCCAGGAGGAGACTGGACCAAAACCGCGGCGGAGCCGTTACGCGACGCAGACGGACTCGGTGGAATCGAGGGGTGAGAGAAGTAGAAAATGAGTTTAGTAAATCCCTTTTTGACCATGATAAAGAAAAACGCCTTGTATTTCAATTTTGGTTTTTCAATTTTAAAACGAAAATTAAATATCCAGTCGTTTTTTATTTTTGAATAACCATTTGTGAAAAGAAAATCCAATGGCCAAAACATACACTGACCTGGCTGCCACCCCACACTCTGTACACGTTTTGTGGTATTGCTGTATGATCATACTAGCAGCCAGCGATCAGTTAATCAGGCAAGCAAACAGCTCTTCACACAGAAATGTAGAACAATTGACAGACTCCCCCCAACACAAGCAGCACTGATTCATTCAGCACACCGAGGGCTGCCTACCAATCTGGCCACTGCTGGGTCAGATGATGGTTGCAGGCAGCCCCTGGACTCCCATCCCCAGGTGACTGGTGACTAGTCCTCACAGACACGCTGGCTGCATCTCAAATTAGTTGCGCATGCGCCAACTGCCAAGCCGTCCTGGTTTTGAGCGGGATTTAAATGTAAAATGTAAATGTTTCTTCACTGTGACTGTCACACTATAATAAATAACTGCCTTTGCTTTTGCTTTGACTCACACAGCCTCAGTCACTTAATCACCTCGTCCACTGTGTGTGTGCCTCTCTGTGACAAGCTAAACATCCACGTGGT
>CALSBZ010039572.1:0-17770 GCA_943591055.1 Gobionotothen gibberifrons | reverse complement strand
ATCTCTTTTTATCACTCCATAAATCAGAAAACACTGTCAACAGTATGATTTGCCTAATGTGGGACAGTCCTAAAAAGGGGCATGGATTGTGCAAGAGCAATGGTTATTTACAGGGCTTTAGTCTTCTAATGCATTATTTTAGATATTTAATGTGAAGGGTAAATTATATTAAATAATTGGGGGTATCTGGGGCGTAATTGGGGGGCTCTGTAAAAATGGTATGACAAAGTCAGGGATAATGTTAGGGATAAATGTCTGAGTTTAAAAAATGGCAATTAATTTAAGCCCAAATATTCATAGTAATTTAATAAATCCTTCCAACACACGTTGTAAAAAATAGCCTAAATTAAGAAATCATTCCAATAGGTCAGTAAAAAAATAAAAGTGATTAGTCGAATATGCATAAATCTGTTCTTATTATACATCCATGGTTAGAACGACTCCATTTCCGCATTCCAGCTGTCCACATTACTGGATTTACGTCTTTCTCTTCCGACATTCCAGGCCTTCCAGCCAGGCCTTGGGACACACACGCTGTAGTACATATGCCGGGCCTGTAACTGGCGCTGTAACTCCCTCCACAAAAGCAGCGAAGAAGCATAGTTGTCATGGTTGCACCTTCTGTTTATTCTCCACGTTGGGGGCAGAGGGACTAGTTTTTCACCAGTCAATGTGTATTAAAGTTGAAATCTTCCGGACAAAATTATAAAAGTGCCGGTCAAAGGTCTTCTTTGTTATTTATTGAGCTTTAAAACAAATGAATAACGACTCTATAGGCCTATAATATATACAATACACGGAGCCTCTCTTTTTCCTCCCTCTCTTCGGGCAGCTGTCTCATGCAGCAGCTTATCCAGTAATGAGTGACCCGGCCGACAGTACAAATAAACATATTTATAACTAGTTTTGGTAGTGAATATGAGGAGAAGAGGCGTGTGGATATAAGAAATTAATGTAACATGTCGAAATCTGTTTTACGCGATGTCACAACGGACTATTTTTTTTAGCGGATGCATGTCAATTTATATCAATACATACAACTATTTTTTAAATCAATAAAAACATTTTCTAAATCCATAAAAGCATTTCAATTAATATTGGGAGTCATGTCGTTACTTTGTTGAGAATTTGGCCATGTAATAAATGGGATAATTTGCAGCGACTTGTTCCTTATGGGGAACACCGTTAATTCTGAGCAAGATCCCTCCGCTACACCGTCGAGGCTCCATTAAAATATAAATATTTGTAGTGAGTTACTGACGTTCATATTGAGTTTAAGATGATGATTAATTTAGGATTAAAAATCGAGAGCCGGGCTGCATTTCCTCCCGTTCGTTTTTTCCGACTACAGTACATTAAATTCCGCTGACCGCTGTACATCCAGCGTACTGTACAGTATCAGACTTTATTTCACATGAGCACCAGTGTGGAACCCCACTGCACCCCCTGGTGGATCAATGATCCATTGCAGCTGGCTTCATTATAATTACATTTATTTAAAACGGGGGCGGTCTCAAGTCAAGCTGGAGGCTTTCCCTTGAGCGAGGGCAGACCACTTACCAATCACTGCCCTCGCGTTTCAAACTGTCCTAAAGTAAGTGCTTCATCTGTATGGAGCAGAGAGTTCTCTGCCAGCCAGAGGTGATTTGTTATTAGTTCAATATGTCAAACTGATTTCCCTGACTACAATCTTTAGTTACATGGTGAAACGTTATGCTGCTTGTACTAATTAGACTTATCATATAAGCCACACAGGTTTTAATAGGATTTATTCATTATCTTTACTTATGTTGCGGTCTTTTCAGCAGCGCCATCTATAAAACGGCGATACAGTCACTACCCATCATTTACATTTCACCGTGACATGGACACAAATGTAACGTCAGCTTACCTCATGGCACGAATCCAGACTCTCCTTTGGAAAACATTGGCTGGGAAACGATAGAACGAGCATGTTTCATGCTAAGACCTGTGGCTGCAACCCGGAGCAAAGCAACAAACCATTGCGTAGCTAACTAGTAGCGCTAGCTTTAGCTAACGTTAGCTAACGAAACGAACTGCCGAGTAAAATAGGAAAACACTGGTAATTAATTATTCTATAATTTGTAAAACTACGGTGTTAAAAACGACAATTTCAAACATACAGATTCTAATGGTCAGATATAGATAGGCCTATACAGATACTAAAGATAGGCAGGTACTTGCTTTCAAGCAGAACACGGGGGGGAAGTCTATGGGGGAAACAAACTTAGCGGGAGTGTTTACGTGTTCTGCGTGATGACGTACAACGGCCTCGACCATTTCTGTAGTCCTATTCAGCCACTCGGTAACAACCATCGTTTTTCAGACACGTAAACTCTTCAAAAATCACCAGTGGGGTCACTGCTGATGTATTTAATGTCGTAGAACAAAACGTGATTTATCTCTTAAATTTGTGTCAACCACAGACCTTATTTCGAGCTATTTTCCAAAACCCTATGGAGAAAATGCATTGCTTTTTGACGAAGGAACCGGAAGTGGTAAAAATGCTAACTTACTTCCGGGTTTTAGGACGCGTCACTGCGGTTCTCTATACATGATATTGTGGTGACACCGTGTTGACCATATTAGGCGATGACGTCATTTAGGACCTAACGGACCCATGGTTTCCATGGTTACTATGGAGTTGGCAACACTGTCTCTGCAGCGCTGTGCAGTGTGCACACAGTTCTGCTAATAATGAATATTACATTTTGTGATGAAACTTTCCCAGATAGCAAAAGACATTAATTCAACATTGGATTTTGGTTAAATTGGTTATTTTTGGTTGAAAAATCAATGTTGATTCGATGTGTTATTATTACAGATACCATTTCAACGTTTGAAAATATTTTGTTCCCTACAATGAATTTACATTGTTCCAACGTGAGACCAACTGCTCCCCTCCCCCTCCCATATAGGCCTTGTATTTAAAACACAGTATAACAAGGATTTTTGAGTTAAGACCGTTGCAGTCACATTTTCCTCCATGGAAACCATAGATGGAAACCATAGATGGAAACCATAGATGGAAACCTATGGATGGAAACCCAGACGACTGCGCGCATGCGCATTGCTTTCGTCTACGGGGTTTCCGCAGGGTCTGAGCAGGGGCCCGGCCGTCACTAGAGGCTTCTCAATACTCAAATTTCCCCTCCTCGACTCCTCGACTCCTAGAGCTACTTTAGGAGCTGTAGATGTGTGTGGTACAGTGTGTAGGTGTGGTACAGTGTATGTGTGTGTGTTGTACAGTGCGTAGATGCACTGCGGTCAACTCAGCCGTCTCTCGCATTTGCTTGGTCAAATGAGCAGTGCTTCATTTTTCAGTGCGCGATTAATAGCGTCTTTACGGTAATCGCCGAGAAGCGGCGCTGACGGTAGTACAAGAGCTTATGCCATATTTGATAAATCAATCAATGATATTTGATGAGGGATAAAATGATTTTTTGCCATAAGTTCTCAGTGAAAGTGGTACTGCTGGACAGAGTACTACTTGGACTACTGCCACAAGTACAATCAAGTACTTTTATCGTGTACTTTTTTAGTAATACCCTGTCAAACTCCCCTCCAGAGTACAATAATGTATTTTTTCTGCCATCTTTGATGAGAGATAAAATAATTGTTTGCCATACGTTCTCAGTGAAAGTGGTACTGTTGGACAGAGTACTACTTGGACTAATACCACACGTACAATCAAGTACTTTTATCGTGTACTTTTGGAGTAATACCCTGTCAAACCCTGTCAAACTCCCCTCCAGAGTACTCCAAAAGTACACGATAAAAGTACTTGATTGTACGTGTGGTATTAGTCCAAGTAGTACTCTGTCCAACAGTACCATTTTCACTGAGAACTTATGGCTAAAAATCATTTTATCTCTCATCAAAGATGGCAGAAAAAATACATTATTGTACTAAGGAGGGGAGTTGTTGTACTCTGGAGGGGAGTTTGACAGGGTATTACTCCAAAAGTACACGATAAAAGTACTTGATTGTACATTTGGTAGTAGTCCAAGTAGTACTGAATCCAACCGTACCACTTTTATTAAGAACTTATGGCAACAAATTATTTTATCCCTCATCAAATATCATTGATTGATTTATCAAATATAGCATAAGCTCTTGTCCTACCGTCAGTGCCGCTTCTCGGCGATTACCGTAAAGACGCTATTAATCGCGCACTGAAAAATGAAGCACTGCTCATTTGACCAAGCAAATTTGAGAGACGGCTGAGTTGACCGCAGTGTAGATGCGGCGGACAGACGGGTCTCAGTTGGTTTGGTGTCCTCTGCTTATTTTTAATACTTGTAAATACAACTTTTGGCCCGTAATTTCAATTCCCCATTTCAGCGACCAGAGAGAGAGGGGGGGGATATATCCAGTCTCTGATTGTGTTACGTTATTTTGAGAGTGCTCTCATACTTTAAATTGTATATATAAATATATTTGTGTGTGTGTTCGCATCTGTAGCCTATATATATATATATATATATATATAAAAACGTGCGTTCTGGAATGTCAGGAATGTTTGAGACGGACCCCCTGATCCCACCGGGAGCGTCTACGCCGCGTTACGTCTGCGCCACGGGTTTTTTAGCGATCGCGGCCACTAGTCAATGGGTGCTATTCCACCAGACCCGCTACGCCGCGCTACGCCGCGCTACGCCGCGCTACGCCGCGACTCGAAGCGACTCGAAGCGTCCCAGAAGCTCCTCGCCGCAAGGAATTTCTAAAATATAGGATGAATCCTATTTTGACGCGGTGCAGCCGTAAGGTAATGTCGGGCAGGCAGGAAGTGGAACGTTCAGACCATATATAGCATATATACACACACACTTTTGCTGCCCCTATCCCTCCAGTCTTTCAAGTAGGAGGAGAAATGCCAGCGTTCTCCTCCGGTTTACAGGCACTGTGTAAATGATATATATAGAATAATTATGATGATGAATGCATTGTTTTACCACTAAAATACAGCAACATATCTTTGATTCATGTCGTTTATAACTGGGATATTACAATTATTCTTAACTTTGTCTGTAGTCTACAACACAACAAAATAGGAAATAACAACAATAAACACGATTTAAACAGACACAAACATAAACCATGTAACTACGTAGCCTACTTGTAGAAGTACAAATGTCCAGGAAATATTCCAAAATCAACAACAACTGCGAGGCTGCACATATGACGCTCCGCTTCCACAACGTTTTGAAACGCGCCTGGTGGGTTACGACGCAGGACGAGGTCGCAGCAGGGCTCAGCCACAACGTAACGTAGTGCAGACGCTCCCAGTGGGATCAGGGGGGGAGAAGAATGAGGAAGTGGAAACGGAGGAGCTGAGAGCAGCGGAACAAATCATTATACCGCACTGTGAATGAATTAAAAGTAAATATATACTGTAAGTCGTCATGAACACATCTGTCCATCAGACAGAGGGCTGCTGTGCCTCCTGTCATCATTAATGGACGTCTCTTTAAAATGACCGCTCAGAGGAGAGGAGTTCTCATTTCTCTAACCGCCTGCTGCTTCCCCTCCTCTCTCCTCGGTTCCCCTCCTCGGCTCCTCTGCTCGCATCTCCTGTGGGCGGGACTAAGTCTCGAGGATAGGAGTCGAGGAGGGGAGTCGAGGAGGGTACATTTAAGAATTGTGAAGCCTCTACTGTCTCGGACATGGATGTATAATAAGAACGTCTCTGAGCGGGCGAGCGGCGCTGAGCGGACTGAAACATCGACATGTGGCTGAATTTGGATGTGAAGTTGGGGATCCTTGGGACATGTGTCTACCTCGTTTGCCTAGGTAAGTGTGTGTTTTACCTAACAAGAAATGTTAACAGTAAAGTGCACAGTACTATTTAAACCAAAAGATAGATACAATGAGTTCAACTACCCACCACAGCTAGCTTTGCTAGCTTAGCTACAGATGGCGTCAAATGTATGTTCAATCACCTGAAGGCGTTTATAATGCATTTTGATGGTGAGACGACAGGTGTTATAGTAAACCGAGCCAGACGTATAACGCTATAACTTTACACACAGCATTTATTGGGATATGACATTATATAATATGAATTAAGAGAGAGAGAAACAATATATACTTTGCGGCCACACCCCGTTGCCAAGCAACACTTATTGTTCAGATCACCTGAAGCTCAGCCGCTGTAACGGACCGGTGAGCCGAGCAAAACACACGTTTCAAGTTAGACCAAACACACTTAGCTATTTGATCTACCTCTGGAACTAGCTAAACTAGTTATACATATGTTTATTCTTCACTGTCGGGTCACTCATTACTGGAGTAGCGCGCTGCATTAGTCGCTGTAAGTCGCTTTGGATAAAAGTGTCAGCTAAATGCAATGTAATGTAATGCATGAGATACTGACGGGCTGTCAGGAGAGGGAGAGAGAGGAAAAGAGAGCGCTCCGTTTATTATACCGGTGTTATTATCTAAAGTGAATGTTAATTTTGAATAACGTAGTTAATATGTTTCTCTTGTGTTTCAGGGCTGGATCACATGCAGTGCAGATTTTGCAGATTTGCAAGCTCCAATCAAGAGACTCTTCTAAAACATTGTCTCCTTTGTCACGGAAAAGGTGCGAACTGGCCCTGTATCCACACTGACTGTGTATGTCAGTCAATTGGCAAACTATACTATACCCTGCACCACCACTCCACTACAGGCCCCTCCAACACACTACGCCCCACTTTCCAATCAGTCCCCAAAATTGTAATACCAGTTTTTTTTTCAATTCAAAATATCCAAACTATCCCCTTAACATGGTGCAGACTTTGAACAAGACAGCTACCCAGGAATTTGCTGCACAGAAAAAACATGACATTGTGGTTACAATAAAATTACATTGTTTTGTTATTGTGTTTTTCAGATATCTGAAGAATTTCATCGGATCACCAGCGAAGACCTCCTGGGGACCTTCGGTGCAGCCTTTGACAAACATGTGCCTTGCCTGCTGAAACTGTACCGGGCTAGGAAGGGAGCTTTTGGACAGAAGATGGAAGACCTCAGTAGCGGAGAGGGAAGAGCCTGTCGCCAGAGTCCTTCTGATCCATCCGCCGGGTGGAGTAGCGGAGACTTTGGATTACCAACAAAGGTAATGTTTTTTTTCTGTTAACTTGTTTAACCTCTGTTATCTCCCTCTCTCTCTCACCCTCTCTCTCCCCCTCATTCATGAGGTTATTTTAAAGCGATATTTCACCGTTCAATATTTTTCTTAGTGTCAAATAATCACCCTTAGATAGATAGATGTGTGCTTATAGAAGAGACGGCAGTAAAATGCCCCCAGATATTAGTTCTTAATAAAGTGGCGAATAATTGTCAATAATGCTGTATTTGTGTGAACAGATTACAATATTACACATATTAATATTATTATATTGTGTCCGTGGAGACTGATTTGTCATATGTTTTAGTCCGCATGATGAGGAGAACAAGAGACCCCTGCCAAGAAGCAGAACATCAAATCCGAATGGGAAAAGATAAGGACAATTTGAGATGTACATCAATACCAGCAAAGGTAAGATTTGTTTTCTGTTAACTTGTTTAACCTCTGTTATGTGATAAATAATGTTCTGGAACGCACCGTTGCAGCGGGGGCTCTGCTCAGCGTGTCTGAGCGGAGGGGAGTACATCCTTCTCAATTCAATAGCTTTATTAGCATGACCATAGTTACATAGGCCTATATATGGGCTTAGATATCTCATAATTATTTGTGTGAACATAAAAATAATTTGTGTGTAAAAATGTGATTTGAAAATGTAAAACACCATCCACAAATGCATTTAAAAGATTTGCAAACTCATATTTTTGGCGTACGCCAGTTTCTATGCAATGTTTATAAAATACTAACTTGACGGGAAAATGTCCGGTCTTCCACGCAAACTCTAACCCATGCGTACGCACTAAGCACAAACACGGGAGAGACGAGAAACTGCGACACCGTTGGCAGAAGGAAGAATGGAGAGAAATATGTGGAAATAATACCATAAATAAAATGTTACCTCTCATTTATCATATATGAAGAATTCATTTTCAAACATTGGTTAAAGCCAATCTTAAAATGATTAAACAAACGCCTGTTTGAGACTCCTTGAAGAAATAAATAAATACGGATGTTATTTAAAACCACCTCGAATATGTTGTGTAAATGTTATGAAATGTTTTCTCATAAATGATGCGGTAAGCAGGAGGACAGAATTACGTCTAAACTGACGCCGTTTTGCATTTCTATAAGTTGTAGATACGAGCATGGTTTTATATATGTTTAATAGGCTACATGTTTTATCGTGTGTTATGCCGCTTGCCAAGACTTGATAAGTCGCTCGTAAAACACAGGAGCAGTGACGTGCCCTCCGAGTCCGGCCTCATATGGCTATTGTGATCACACCAAATGGCGTTAGAGTATAGGGGACAAACCAGGGGACTTTACTTCTTCTTGACACCGTCGGTTATTTACAAAAAAAAACACCTACATATAGCCTAGGCTACTTGTTGTTTTTGTGTTCTGTCTTTCTGTGTCTTTTCATCTGCTCCGTAAACTCCCTCAACGGGGCCGCTCACTCTCTTCTCTTGATCTCCCTCTCAGGAGAACACGTCACTGTCCCGCTTCATTGTAGGATTTCTGCCATGTCTCTACTTTAATTTGACCATCTCTGTTATTAAGTTATGGAATTCTAAATAAATAAGTAATGAAATACCTTACCGTTACTACGCTCATAAAGAATGATAAGAATAATGCGTATTGAACTAGTTTAATTAATTAGTGAGTTTATTTAAGGTAATTAGCCTAGTTAGAAGCCCTATTTCATCAGTATGTCTGCCCAGCAGTTACAAAGGTCAAACTACATTAAAACAGAATTGTCCCAATTTTTCTTTAATAGTTACTAACATTAGATATTTTAATGAGATATGGACCGCAAAAAATGTGTCTGAATAACGAATTTAGCAGTTGGTCATGAAAGTCAACTGAGTGTCACTTGCAATGACAGTGTTGTGCTTTTATTACATTACATTACATGTCATTTGTTAGACACTTTTATCCAAAGTGACTTACATACATTCAGTACTGTGGACATTCCCCACAGGAGCAATTTGGGGTGAAGTGTCACCAGGGAAACAACGACATGCTGACTGCAGTGGGGTTTGAACTTCCTATCCCCAGATTCGAAATCCAGCACACTACCCACTGAACCACAGCCACCCCATTTTATATCATGAACCTTTTACATTAAAAACAAGGGGATTCCAATTTAGAGCAATAGCCCCTCCAAATGTCTGTGCACGTCCCTGCACAGGAGGTATGGAAACTAAGAACACCACTGTAAATTGTACAGCTAATATATGGGGGGGGGGTTGAGATTTATTTTGGTGACGATCCGACCTCCATGCTGCTACTCTGGTTCAAACTGCATCCACCAAACAATATGATGTATCTCCACCTCCCCAAAATAACCGAAATCTGACACGAGAGGTTTCTCAATACTCTAATTTCCCCTCCTCGACTCCTTTCCTCGACTCCTATCCTCGAGACTTAGTCCCGCCCACAGGAGATGCGAGCGGAGGACTGAGGAGGGGAACCGAGGAGAGAGGAGGGGAAGCAGCAGGCGGTTAGAGAAATGAGAACTCCTCTCCTCTGAGCGGTCATTTTAAAGAGACGTCCATTAATGATGACAGGAGGCACAGCAGCCCTCTGTCTGATGGACAGATGTGTTCATGATGACTTATATATTTACTTTTAATTAATTGACAGTGCGATATAATGAGACAATAACAGGCTACAGATGAGGACACACACACACACATATATTTATATAAATATATACAATTTCAGAATCAAACAAGTATGAGAGCACTCTCCTAATAACGTAACACAATCAGAGACTGGATATATATATCCCCCCCTCTCTCTGGTCGCTGCAATGGGGAATTAAAATTACGGGCCAAAAGTTGTATTTACATTAAAAGTAAGCAGAGGACACCAAACCAACTGAGACCCGCCTGTCCGCCGCATCTACGCATTGTACAACACGTTGTACAGTCTCCCATTTTCCCCTTTAAACTGTGGGTTTTTCCTTGTACGATGTGAGGGTCTAAGGTCAGAGGGTCTAAGGACAGAGAGTCTAAGGTCAGAGGGTGTCGTTTTCTCATACTGATATTCTGCACAAACTGTGCTGTTGTATTTATTGTATAGTGTCCTTACTGTAAGGTAATTATAATATGTACAGCACTTTGACTCGATCAAAAATCGTTTTAAAAATGTGCTATATAAATAAAACTTGATTTGATTTGATTTGATAAAGGCCCTTCCATACTTTCCGTATTAAAGCTGCTTTCACATGATATGCGACTTGCTCTCTCCTCTGTCAAATAATACTATCAAGGCACATTTATCATATGTCCAAGGACATGGAGGAGCAGCTTAATGACAAGATAGGAGATAGTCGCTTTGCTCTGCAGATAGATGATGTAACAGTAACGAAGACTGTTTACTAATATCGTAGGTTTTGAAAATATTACAATCTATAAAATACATTTTAGTGAAGTTTGGAAGCAAAACACGTGAGGGGGGCTCAAAAATATTCGTACACACGGCCTTTCGCAGTCGTTGCCCTTTTCCATGCCTACAGTCTGCACGGTCACAAACTTTGGTCTGCATGCAGACTTCGAATAAGGGAGGATGACAATCTTTTTGTCGCGCATAACAAAGCGGACCCCGCACAGACGTGGAATGTATGAACTGCCCTAGTAAGCAGAAAGTTGTATTGCTTACTAATAATGTATTATCTTTTTAGTAAGCAAAATGTTTTTAACAGCTTTTTTTCTGACACCTGTAGCATTGATGCTTCAAGTGAGGACGGGTCAATGGGTAGACTGGTAAATGACAATCCAAAACCGAATGGAAAAAAGAACAAGATGGAAGTGGATGGTGTGCCCCAACTTTGCATCTTTGCAATTAAGGACATCATGGAAGGGCAAGAAATGACATATGACTATGGAGGTGTGGATTTGCCATGGCGTTCTTCCCCTGGACAGGAAATGGCCAAGGTTAGTACCACTGACGTTTACTGAACAGCTGATGAATAACATTTGTTTTCGTTATTATAAGATTTTATAGAGATTGTCTTAACCTATAAGGTTTGTTATATAAGATGTGTTTAACATATTAAACTATAGGGCTGTCAGAATAACCGACGATAGATTTATGTAAGTAAATATTTGTAGAAAATGTGTGACATTATGTCAATGTGTATTTCTGTAGTAAGTACTACAAAATGAGGTTCGTCAGTACACTAACACTTTAATTGTGCCCCCCCCATGAAGTGCTTTAACATGACATGATGTGATATACTCCTGCTGCTACTGTTTCACGAAGATGTAAAATATGATTGTATAACCCTTGTGTGTTTGTGTTTGCTTAGTCATGGTTTAGAGCAGTGGTTCTCAAACTTTTTCTGTCATTCCCCACTTTGAACAGGTGGGCCTTTTCAAGCCCCACCTGTTCCTCATCGCTCCAATAAAATGGTAGGCCAAGCTTAAAATTGTCAAATGTATCGTTCTATAACAGGGGTCTCCAACCTTTTTTAGGATGAGAGCTACTTTCAAAAAATAAAACAAGTCGTGAGCTACTTTTACTCCTCTTTTTTGTTTTTTTTGCAGTGTATATATTTAGCACATTTTAACATTATTATATGCTGAGCTTTAACCTTTGTGTGCTGTTTGGGTCTGTGGGACCCGTTTTCAGTGTTTACTGAAATAAAATGTATGCAATTTAATTATTTTAACCTGCTTTATTTGGTGGTCGACGTCACATCCTCTAGGGGGGGCCGGGGGCATGCACCCCCAGGAAGATTTTTTTTAAATGTTGAAGTTAAATGCATCAATCTGGTGCACTTTGAGCTAGGGCTGCTCAATTAATCGTATTTTAATCGCAATTACGATTTTGGCTTGCAACGATTATGAAAACAACATCATCTAAATAAAACGATTTCTTTTTTTTTCTCAAAGTAAATGGTTAAATGTTTTTAACAATCGTGATATCAATTATTGACCCAAATAATCGAGATTATGATTTTTGCCATAATCGAGCAGCCCTACTTTGAGCACAACATGAATGTATGGAAACAGCTCTCAACACTCAGATGAAAGGGAGCTGTATACTTTTCAATAATCCAAACATCTTTAGAATATGATCACAACCAATAACAAATCATTTAAACTGGTTTATTCTTAACTTATGTTAGTTAGCATTCTTTCTTTTTATTTATGCATATTTTACTAATCCCTCCCCTTTTAAACTTTTTACTGTCCTATAGTACACATTGGAATGATTTCTTACTTTATTTTTTACAACTTTATTAAATAGATAAAGGTGTGCTCTCTCTCTCTTGCTCTCTTGCTCTCTCTCTCTCTCCACATTGCTTTTCTTCATGACTGCAACGCTGTTGTGTGTGTCTGTGAGAGCGTTTCACATGTGTGTATGAGAGATTTTTACCAGTGGCGAGCCTGTCTCTGAGGGCCTAAGATATTCTACAAAATAATATTTAAAAACATTAAAACTTTATGACAAGTTCCACCCGCTGTGAAACGTTTCTTGTTTCCATAGCAACAACAACTGTCAACAGCGTAAACTCGCCTTCAAAATAAAAGCATGCCAAATTACACTTAAGGCATACAACTGCAACGAAAGTAACAAACACAATGCAATATCCTTTTCAATTTCAAAGAACACAAATTGGGTTATTTACAGGTGTTGTTTTGTGTGGTAGAGGGTCGCTTTCATTGATGCGTTTTGCACCCCGGGCCGTTGTTTTGATATTCCACCAGTGACCCACCTATCACATCTCTGCGCCCCACCAGTGGGGCGCGCCCCACACTTTGAGAAACGCTGGTTTAGAGGGACTTACTTGCACTGTAAAAAAAAAAGTTTTTTTACAGTTTTTCCCCAGAAAAAATTACAGTTTTTTATTGTATTTCATAATTACAGGGAATCATATTCAATTTACAAGAATAAACGTTTTTTTTAAATGTGTCATGTATTTTAACAAAAGAAAACTGTAAAAATGGAATACATTATTTATCTGTTTTTTAGCAGTTTTTAAATGCGAATTTAACAAAACCAACCGTAAAAATAAATGATTTTCTGGTGGAAAAATTAGCTGCATTTTCTGTAATTGTACTAAAAAATACTTTTGTTATGGCTATATATCACTGTCAAATACATAACAAATACTGTTAATACTCGTTTAAAACATGTATAATTGCAAGAAAATATATGAGTAAAGAAAGAAATATTTTGTAATTTTGCTTAATTTAACCACTACTTTATATTGATAAACTGAAAAAACACAGGTATTGACTATCCTATTATAGTAAAAAAAAAAAATACATTTTAACACATTTTGACTTTCACTTTATTGCTACATTTGTATTAATTTGAAGATTTAATTGTTAAATATATGAATTTCATGTTATAAAAACTGTGTAAAACCATAGAGTTAAAAGAAAACTTGACTGTTATTAGCATGTTGGGTGCGAATTCCTACCAGAGCACAATTAAGATATAAAATGATGCTATAACCCACCAGTAACAGCCATAGACTGTGGGTTATAGGAGACATTTGTCTATGCCATGATACATCTATAAACTAGCTCATAGCTGTCAGCATTCACTGCAGGCAAACCTAATGTGACCATTCACTTATGATTTCTAAGTAGAAGAAGAAGAAGAAGATATAATGTATTCATACCTCAGAGGGAAATGTCTTCCCCCACTCTGTTGTGTTTAAACACATTACACACACAGGGAGGATATACTGTACATGCACAAACACACAGAGCATATACATGCACAAACACAACCACATGCGGATAGGAGAGGGGATCGCAGAGAGGCTGTAAGATAGCCGGCGCCAGGGAGCAGTTTTGGTGTTCGGTGCGTTCACAACCCAAGTAAAATTGACCTGCTGATCTCTTTCAACACAAGAAAAAGCTGTGCCAATTTCTGACATCATTTAGCTTTTCAGATGATCAGAGACGCAAAGCTACCGCAAAGCCACTTGTGCAGCTAACGGTGATTGGCGGACAGTATGCAAAAAACACAGTGAGTTTCACTGTAAGCGAAAAATGAAAGGATCTGGAAGTTAAATAACATTAGCATTTTCCCCTAGGCCTTATCACACTAGCATAAGCCCATAACATTGAACATCCTAGCAAGCACTTACAGCCAGCCTACTCTGAATATCAAAACCTTGTTAGCAGTTAGCTACCTGCTAAATTGGTATTAGCATTGCAATTACAGTAAAGCAACTCTACTAACAAACAACCAACTGTTGTGCGTTCACAACCCAAGTAACATTGACCTGCTGATCTCTTTCAACACAAGAAAAAGCTGTGGACATTTCTGACATCATTTAGCTTTTCAGATCATCAGAGACGCGAAGCTACCGCTAAGTGCCTTGTGCAGCTAACACAGAGTGCATTCTCGTAGCGATTGCTACAACTACTGCACCATGTTTGTTAGGAAAGTAGCTTTTAGAAATGTATCAATGTTCTAAAATGTGTGACGTTAACTCAATATTTAAAAAACTGAGTGATTGGCGGACAGTATGCAAAAAACATATTGAGTTTCACTGTAAGTGAAAAATGAAAGGATCTACAGTAGAAGTTAAATAACATTAGCATCTTCCATAGGCCTTATCACACTAGCATGTACAATCAAGCCCATAGCATAACATGCTAGCAAGCACTAACAGCCAGACTCTGAATATCAAAACCTTGTTAGCAGTTAGTGCTACCACTATGCTAAATTGGTATTAGCATTGCAATTACAGTAAAACAAATAACCTATGTTGTCCTTGTAGACGTCTAATAATATCCATCATATTGAAAGAATAGGCCTTCACCATAGCATGTTGACAAAGCTAGTAACTACAGCGAAATACCTTTACAATCCAAGTCAATTAACTTAAATATGTATTGTGATAATGTCCCACACAGCTAGTTGGTTACAACAACCTACAGTGATGTCACAGGGATTTCAGGCAGCAGGTAGTTGAAGGTTGAAGGTTAATCCATTTGCTATGGCTACAACTGCCTCATGGAACAACAACGTTTTCCTTTCTGTTTGTTTAATATAGGAATGCATCTTTGTCTATCACACTTTGCTTCTGTATGTCTCCCATCTGACTTTATTGTGAGCTTGTGTTTTCAAAAAGTAAATTGAGCATGTTTTATGAGACTGAACAGTCACATAGGGTATTGGACTCTCTTAAAACCCAGGTAGGTGCTGTGGTGTTACCAATTCTTAAAATAATACAAGGATTGGATGTTCATCAAAGGATTTTCAAGGCAATCGATTTGCAGCCAATCAGAGACGAGACTTCTGCTGCACGCATCATGCGCTGAGGCAGACAGAGCGCATGCGCAAAGCCACTGACACTACAGAGACCACACAGTTATCATGCAGGAGGTGAAGAGCACAGCATGTGGCACGCCCAGAGGAGAGAAATCAGCACTTTGAGAGGTAACGGTAAAAACTATTTATCAACGGATTCAAAACACTCAAGTCTTAAAACATTGCAAACCTCAAAGTCCTAGCTATGGTATACATGTTGTTTAACGACCGAAAACAAAGTAATGTTAGCTAACGTTACCATAGCTAGGTAGCAGCTAGCTAGCTAGCATGCTTTGAAAGTGAGCTGTTCTATGCCATCATTACGTGCAGTAATGATATTTTTTAATGATGTGCAAGATGCGTGCTCGAGTGGCTGAGCGTGATGTGCAGTGCATGTTTCAGAGTTACTTTTTCGCAATATTATTTAATAAATAGTTTAGCTAGCTAACTAGCATACATTGTCACTAACTCCTAATGTTAGCTCAATCCTTAGTTTTATAATCGATTTTTTCGTGGGCATAATGTTACACAATGCACATTATCCATATCTTTTAGATCCTATGTTAAGGCTATAAACATAGGTGGGAGAAGTTCTCAGATCTTGTACTTGTATAAGCAGGGGTGCACATAATTGTTTTGCCCTGGTTCTCAAAGGAGCACCTGGAGATGTTGCTTGGTGCGCATCCTTAAAATGAAATAAACCGGACCTTTTGAGGGGTACTTGACTTTATGAACAGGGGGGGGGGGTGCGCTAGTGAACACGCTCATTAAGCCTCGCAGCAGGGTACTGTGCGGAGCGCATACAAATTAGCCAATCGGTGGTATCAGGTATTCAGCTCAATGAAAATGACAGAAAGAGGGCCCTTTGTCGACAACAAAAGAAAACCAATTCAGTTATTTGGAAAAAGGAATTGTTTTCAAGGAGTCGTATTGAATAGGGATTCAGGTAGGACTGTATAGGGGAAGGTTTCACTCGGAGTGACTTACACTTTGGGGTGTCGGTAAGAACACACAAGATTATCTTATAATCTTAGACCCAATTCCAACTAAGCTGTTGAAGGAAGTTTTTCCTATAGACCTATTTCTAATCTTCCGTTCTTCTCAAAAATTCTTGAGAAAGCAGTCGCAAAACAGTTGTGTGATTACTTAAAAAACTATGATTTATTTGAAGTTTTTCAGTCTGGCTTTAGAACACATCATAGCACAGAGACAGCTCTGGTTAAATTCACAAATGAAATTCTAATAGCCTCAGACAAAGGACTTGTCTCTATTATTGTCTTGCTCGATCTCAGTGCTGCATCCTATTGCAAAGACTAGAGCACTTAGTTGGCATACAGGGAACTGCTTTAGGCTGGTTTAGGTCCTATCTATCTGAACGCTCTCAGTTTGTACGTGTCAACGATGAATCTTCGACGCAAACCAAAATTAGCCATGGAGTGCCACAGGGCTCAGTGCTCGGACCTATTTTGTTCACATTGTATATGTGTCACGATCTGTCTGTGTTGTATTTTGTCTTGTCTTTTTCTGTCTTTTGTTTCATGTTTTATTTTGAAAGGTCTTCACCTCCTGTCTTGCCTGTTGCTGTCTCCTTATTACCCGATTGTTTTCACCTGGTGTCCCTGTGTTTTCTCCTCCCTCCTCACCTGTGTCTTGTTTGTTTGATTAGTTCTTGTGTGTATTTAAGTTCTGGGTTTTCTGTCTGTCTTTGTCGGATCGTCTTGTGATATGGATTATTTCTCGGTGAGTGTTTCTGTTTTGTCTGTATATCCACTTAGCCTTGAAATAAAGGATTATTTTTGTCACTGGAATCTGCATTTGGGTCCTGCTTCCTGCTACACAAACCGTAACAGTACGATCCGACCAGAATGGTGGGCCCAGCAGATCCTTTTGAGAAGGATTTATTGGATTTGACCTTTTCATTGGCTTGCAGCTATGGTAGGTGGAGGGGAGCGTCCAGTGCTCAGCAGAAGGAGGCTGCTCTGGCAGAGGCTTACCAGGTGGCAACAGAGGAGCAATGTTTAGTTAAGTTCTTACCAGACTGGATTCTGGACTTCCTCTCAACATGTGATTCCCGGCCTGCTAGCCCCAGGCATGCTAGCCCCAGGCATGCTAGCCCCCAGCTTCCTAATTCCCTACCTGACACCATACGTCTCGGTGTGTTCCGTCTGGAGTCAACCCCTGCTTCTTCCCCATATCCTGCTCCTGTCCTGGAGCCGTTCGCGGGAACTCGTCTGGCTCTTGGAGCCTCCAAAAGGCTCCTAAGAGAAGGAGTCGCAAGTCCAGGCGAGCAGCCCGAGCCCCAGAAGCCATGCTTTGGGCTCCAGTACAGGCCCCAGCAGCCATGTTTCC
>CALSBZ010039571.1:30055-46623 GCA_943591055.1 Gobionotothen gibberifrons | reverse complement strand
CCTGTAGCAGTGATGCTAACCCAGCAGCTAACTACACCTGGTACAAGGAGGATGAAGACTCTCCAAAAGCTTCAGGACAGATCTTCAACATCACTGACTTCAGAGCTGAACACAGTGGGAATTATTCCTGTGAAGCCCAGAACAAGTTAGGACATAGTAACTCCACCTTTCATCTGATTGTTGTGCCAGGTAAGTTCTCTACCTTCACCAGACCTGATTCAAGTTTGTAATATGAAGCAACCCAAAACTGAAAACTGGTTACAGAGAAATTAAAACTGTCAATGTTTAGAGTGTCAGACGTGGATGACACTGACTGAAGGGATCTATCAATCAACGAGTGAGACCTATCACATTTGTGTTTCTAGGGAGTTCAACAATGATAGTGAATATCCTCAGGACGACTCTGGGGGTCTTGATGCTGATTCCTGTATTTCTCCTGGGTCTGTGGATCAGGTACAACAATAGAAATACACACGTTCACTCACCATTCATTCATCACCTTCTATCATCTTTTCGTTTCACTGTCATGAATTTGTATTTGTTGTTGTTGTTGTTGTATTAAATCCAGGAAGAAGAGAGCTCAGCGCTCCACCACTGAAGCACGTGAACCTGAAGAGATAGAGGTGAGAGAGAGGATATAAATAGTCCCATAAATGCTCTGAAAAAGAGGAGTTAAGTGAACCTGTCTTTTTAAGACAACTTGCTGAGAGGAAACCAGTAATGCATTTGGTCATAAAACAATGTCATCAACTAATCTTCTTCAAAATATAATACATTTTTGATGACATCTCATCATATACAGTTTAATGATTAAGAGCCTGATGTTGTCTTCTCTCTCTTCATCAGTTGGACTCTATCCCTGAGTATGAGAACGACTCACACACTGCAGCACAGACAGAAGACACAGAGGAGCAGGAAGACATGGTGTGAAGTCCAGTCAGGTTAGAGCCTCCTGCATCAGATAAAACAGGCCCACTCCACATTTAGAGTCACAGTTCCAGCTGTAACTTTACACAAAGTCTCTGTGATTTTCTTCAGATGCTCACCTGATGGAAACAAAGAAGAAGGACGTTGAAATGTCCCTGTGGAGAACGAGGCTGTGCAGGATGTGTGCAAAGTGGATATATTCACGTTCAACTCTTAAAGCTTTTATTGTCAGTTTCCAGTAGCAGCAGCTTGTAGGTTTAGAAGAATGTGAAGTGAATCATGTCGAGATGTCGAACATGATGTAGTGTTAAGATCAGCTGATGGTCAGCTGCTCTAGCGTGCTCATTTAACTATACATGCTTATATGTTATATGTACATTTGTTGATATTACAAATGTCTAGGATAAGTCTTACGCAAATTGTTGCTTTTAAATTCAACATAATAAATGATTTTGAAATATCCTGATCAGTGTCTTGGTTTATAGCTGTCCTGCCTGAGAGCGACCTCAAAGCATCACATTTTACTCCATGTACAATTTAGATTTGTTCACACTGAAATGAAAAATAAATTCACTAGTAGAAAACCTTGATGTTACATTTTCCAAGTTTTAGTATGTAAGAATCAAATCAACAGCAGGCTTCTACAACAAGTTAACCTGTTAAGCACTGAGCCTGTTTTTCAGGTCTCAGGCTCGAAAATGACATTTCCAGAACAAATTACCATATCTTCCCTTCTAAAAGGGGAAAATTAATAATCTTTTCTCTCAAAGTAATGATAAACCTGTGAGTTGGATGTAGAAAAGTCAGAATCAATTTAGATGTTTTTTATTTTAAAGAAAATTCAGATTGAACATACAAAAAATATGTAAATTATAGTGTCCGTCCAAATATTCTTTTTTACTTATAGTGAAAACTACCCTTGGATGATGGTAAGGTAGAGTAAAAGGTTTAGGAATAAAAAGTACAACATATATTAAGTACCCTGTATCAGGATTGATGCAAAACAAGTGACATTTGACCTTTTTAGAGAGGTTTAGCAAAAAAAACTCCATCTCTGAGGTGATTTGGGTGGAAATGGCCGTTTTTACCGTTTCTCTGGAACCCATTGGTCGATTTTGGTGATTGACATCTATTTTTGACCGTTAGAGCCAATAGAATCGAAGGAGAATTTCCACATACACACACACCTTACCATTGAGAAATGAGAGCTATGCGTACACAGTTTTGCATGAGAGGGAACCTATCTCTTATCTGGATACGGAAAAGCAGTTTTATTGCTTATGGATTATCAGAAATCATTTCAAAGGGACACAGATACATTGGATTAACCTATGGATTAACTTCAGCAGCGTTTTTATCGTTTTAATGCCATTGAAGACCACTTTTGACCAGACTACGACCAAAGTAAGCCATTTTGCAGTTCTTAGCTACCTAGCGCCACATGTTTTGATGTCTGTTCTTGTCAACCCTCCTGTTGTATTAGTTTTCTCCCCCTTACTTTGGTGTTTGCGGTCAAATTTGACCGGTCCTGTTTTAACTGCTATTACATTAACACAAAAACCATTAATCATCACCAAATGTCATTTAACACCCTTTCAAACTGTAAATATTGTATCAGACTACTGGTATACATGAAAAACTGCAGTAAATATACAAAGAATAGACACTCAGCAATTTTTTATATTAAAATGTCTACTGTGAAGGATACCATGAAGCCTTAATGCAATCAAATGTAAAACTAGTAAGTTATGATCGGTCAGATTTGACCCGAACACAACAGGAGGGTTAGGTCCTGCCCCTCCTTTTTCATCTCCTAAATATGGGTAGTAACTTCCCTTCATGTGTTGTTGAGCTGACTCATGTGTGACTCATGGGTAGCCAGAACAATGTCAGAATGAAGGATTGTGACGGAGCGGGTCACAGAGTGACTGACTCCGCCACTGATAGCCGACACACACACACACACACACCAAACATTTCCTGCTCTCTTCCGTCAAATGAACCATGCAATTTATTATTTATTGTGCGTTTGTTAATTTTTTTAATGATTATGTTAAGAGGTGGTTAACCTGTTTATGTTTGGGTCTGATTTTTATGTTGAAATGTGGTTTTGAGTTTAATTGTTGTCACCTGTTGACGTTAAGCCTGGTGGGAGGGGCTATGGGTTAATAAGGGATCGGGTTGGCCCTGGAAGGGGAACTCGGGGAATGTTGCAGAGAAGGCAACAGCTGAACACGTCTACTCTCCGGGAGTGATGGATGGTCTGATTTAGACGTTTTTTTTGTTTGTTTAAGTTGTGCTGGTTCGCTATTTTTTTTTTGCTGCTGCTGTAAATAAAGTTTTTGGAGCTTACCCAACCGACTAGGCCAGTGTTTTCGGACGGACAATTAGAACCCTGTCACAAGGATTATGATATACAAAGCATAATAAAGAGCATTTATATAAGAATTTTATTTATTTTAATTTCATCTTCATGCCTTGCTCCCTTTATCCAGTATGCACTCATTCCTCCCTTTAGACATCCCTTCCAATCTTCATCCTCACGTTCATTCATCCCCACATCCCTCTTCCATTCACCAATTTCCTGATAATCATGATTTCCATTACAATCCCTTCTTCCATTTCTCCCTCCTACTTCCCTTCACCCCTCCCTCCCTTCATATCTCTGACCCTTATTCCCCACATCCATTCATCCCTTCATTACGTTATCCCTCAGCCCTTCATCTAATCTTTCCTTCATCCCTACATCCATATCCATTGATCCATCCCCTCCTCCTCACTTCCATTACTGCATCCAAACATCCCTTCGTCTCTATATCCTTAAAGGCCGCTACACACCAACCTGAGACCAAAGAACGCGTACCGAAGGCGTCCCGACTTTTACGTCTGCTACATCGCCTGCGTCGGCTACGCCACCCACCTACGCCGCCCACCTACGCCACCCACCTACGCCACCCACCTACGCCACCCACCTACGAACACACCGCAAAGACTTCAGTCGACGAGTGGCAATAACTGTCCTCACCAGCAGGCAGCGGTAGTGTGTATTTGTCACTCAAAAGAGGCAGCAACCGGAAGACAGACTATACACCGAGAGAAGAAGAACAGGCTGCGTGATATAAACAAACAACAAATAGCGTCTGGGTTCCATTCTCA
This sequence comes from Gobionotothen gibberifrons, assembly GCA_943591055.1. NCBI lineage: Eukaryota > Metazoa > Chordata > Actinopteri > Perciformes > Nototheniidae > Gobionotothen > Gobionotothen gibberifrons. Next base: position 42,540 of record CALSBZ010039571.1, on the reverse strand, counting down.
CTCTCGTCAATCGAAAACATGTAAACATAAAAAATGAACTCTTGCGTCCATATATGTGGAGCACGCCAATTGATGATACCGCAGCCGACGGCTCAACTCAAGCCTTGGCAGGGACACCCGCGACCAGGCAATATCCCCCTTACGGCAAGCATACATGTACCAACCAGGTAGCCTGTGATGAAGTAGGGTCGACCATATATCATGTGAAGCCACCGAGCACCGGTCCTAGGGGGAACTGGGCCTGGGGCATGGCCAATTGCTGAATGGCTATGCAACAGTGGAGGGTAAGAGAAACAAATGTTTGCCTGGCACTCCTCGGCGAAGTGGGGAGGTTCCAGCCCGGAACATCCACCCTGCTGCGGAACCTGTGGTGGGACCCCTGAGTCAGACGGTTGGTCTTGGAAACGCTTCATATCGGTCGGCCCGGGAGGTAAGAGACACGCAGAGTTACCCCCACGCAGCACACCCTCCCGGCCATCAGAGTCAAACCCGCAGTTCGGAGGAACCGACCGCCAGAACACCGGTACGTGGACCGGGGGAGAAGACCCTCCAATGGCGGGTCGCATTTGCCATTCGATCCGTGAGGTCAGAGGAGAAGAACCCGCAGTTCGGAGGAACCGACCGCCAGAGCACCGGCACGAGGCCGGGCCGACGGAGGCCCTCCGATGGCAGGTCACGATTGCCATTCAATCAGTGAGAAGAGAGGAAGAGAACGCAGCAAAATTGGTAGAAATCCGGTAATGTACGGATGATTGGGGGGGGGCACCCGGGACTGGGCAGTGCCCCCGGTAGAAGGAACCGGGTGAAAGGGGCCAAAACAGAAAATAAATAAAAAGAACCAGGGAAAAGGGGTGAAATGGAAAAAAAGTATCCGAAAATAGTGCCTCATGAGCCCGCAAGAGTCCCCTGTCGACTCCCCTCACATTGCTCCAGAGTCAGAAAAAGTCAGAGTTAACTTTTGTGAGAACCAGGGAAAAGGGGTGAAAATGGAAAAAAAGTATCCGAAAATAGTGCCTCATAATGATGGTAGAGTCCCCTCAAACTCCCCTTGCATTCCTCCAGAGACCAGTTTGCAAACTTAAAGTTCTGTAAGAACCAGGCTGGGGGGTCTCCAGGCATCAAATATATCCGAGACAGAGTGCACTGGGAGCGGATACATTCATCCAGGATATCAGACAGACGTTTTTTTGCCTTCAAAAACCGGGTTTCCGAAATAAGTAGTCTAAAATGGATGGATGAATATTTTCGACGGAGAAGGGGAAACCTTTTTTCCCTTCTCCGTTGAAAATGTTGACAGAGAAGTGGAAAAGTGTCCGGGGCTTTGGCCCGAAGCCCCAAAGGGTTGAGCTTTTTCGAGCCCCTTCTCCGTTGGCACTCAGTCGTTTTTTCGAAACAATTTTAAAACTTCTTTTTTGATTATTTTAAGATATAATTAACCGTTTTCTTCACTTTTTTCTTCTTTTCACGGGTGGGGGCGCATGGCAGGCCGCCTATGAGCTCCCAAATTTGGCCTGAAACCTCCAAGATGTGTGGGCTAAGCTCCATAAACTGACAAAATCACCCAGAAATGTCACTTTTCTAGTCCAAAAATATATAATAGAAATATATTTAAATAGTAAAAGGTACAATTGTGCTCCGAATTACCCGGAATTTGATTTATATAGCCCCATGATAGTGATTCAAAATCATTTTCGTGGAAAAAAGTGTTAAAACGCCTGATTAAAGCATATGCGGGACCCCAGTGAGCTCCAGACTATGTGCATTGTGTTAGGGAACCATATTATTGATCAAATACATCATTTAAATGCAAAGATAATGATGATAAATCATTTTTAGGGAGACAATTGTGGAGAGGAGCCTGAAAATGACTCCAGCACCCCGGAGATATATATATCTATATATATATATATATATATGTTTTACATATATGTGCATTTATGTGAAACCTATATGTAAAACCTATATGTGCATATATGCGCAACCTATATGTGCATATACACTGCACCCATATATGTGTGTGCATATATGTGCATATATGGATATATATGTACATATATGTTCAGAGACATATATGTAGGGGTCCAATTTCAGATATGTCGCATATATGTTAAACATATATGTGACATATATTAAAAATATATAGGTTCATATATATTCCTTCCATGTGGGACTGCCTGGAACAAATCTTTAACTGACCCATACTTGTGACCTGGTCCTTCGAAAGTCTATTGGTAAAAAGCCTGTGGTACACCTTGATTACACTGCAAAAAATGAAATGTCTACAAAGTCAAATAATCTTGTTAAGAATGTTTTGCTTAAGAAAAGTATTCTTACTTTGAGAAAATATATCTTATTTATTTTTCTTATTAAATAATGCTATCTTATATTGAGCTAGGTTATAATTAACCAGCAACAAAGTATTGGTTTGCATAAATTCCCGGCATGGAACAGATTAACTTTTTCTTATTTTAAAAAATAAACCATCAAACAACTTCTCAATTTAAGAATCTGATGAAATGACACCAATTTTATATTTTATATATATTTATTCATTGACGAGAGCTGTCCATTCACTTTTCACATTGCCATTGAGACAAGTGGAGGTGTGTGATGCAGTGGACTAGTGTGTTGGTGTTCGGATCAGATTTTTAAACTTAATTTAAAGTGCACCTATCATGCTATTTTTAGGCAATAGCATAGGTCTCAGATATATACAAATATATAAAAAACATGTCTATTAAGTGTTTTGCTCAAAATACCAAACAGATCACCCATTCTAGCCATGCCTCATATCCCTCCATTTCACTTCCTGTTTCAAAAGTGCTGATTTTGGGTATAAAGCTTTAAAAAAAAAAAAAATAAATAATAATAAAAAGGAGGGGGCGGAGCTTATGCGGGACCCGGCAGCTACTGTCTAAACGAAATACTGCCGTGATGAAACGCCATATCATGGATTATCATGGATTACTTCTGAAACAGTATGGAGCTCAAAGGCTTTCTCTCTTGCCGGTTATACCACAAGGTGAGTTCCTTTTTATTTCCTGCTTCTTCACACACATGCTCTCCAGTACAGGTTAGCTCTGAGTGTTAGCGATGCTAATGTAAACACCGACCATATTACGTCCAAAACAGTCGGGCATTGTTTCTGATAGCAACTTTCTGAAAGTGCGGTGTGGAGGGGGAGTGGGCTGTCAAGCCCTCAAACAGCGAGTCTGCAGCGGTGCTGACTTGAGACCGGTCTCTACCTGACCGGAGTCACGCTGTGTGTGTCCGTCAGGAAACAAGCTGTTAACAAGTAGTTCCAGCAAACATCCACTGATAAACTGTGATGTTAACAACCTCATGATAACCTCATATGTTTTAACTTAGGATCATACCTGTGTTTAGTCTAGAAAAAGGTAAATGTGTGCATTTTATTATAAAGTTGTGTATATTTACAGACCGTTGCAAAAACTAAGAAGCTTATAAACATCAGGTTTAAAACTAAAAGAGCTTCACAAAAAAGTAACACAATTAAAAATGTTTGGAGTTTTATTTGAGTTATTAATTTAAACTTTTTGTCTAAGAGATGCTGATTTGAAACCGTTGTTACATACAGTTACGGCATTTCCTGTTTCTGCCGGAGAGAGGGGAGGCCGTCCCAAAGCTTGCTGCTGTATGTACTCCCTCCATCTGACAGGAGGGAGCCTCGTTGAGCTGCGAGTGTGGCTACAGACGGAGTTCACTCAATCCCAAACCACTCCCTCGACCCTACCCCTTAGGGTCGAGGGAGTGGTTTGGGATTGGGCCTCAATACACAGAAGGGTAATCACAGGACAAGACACAGCTGGGCAAGGGAGGCAGAAACACAAGGGCAACAGGTGAACACAATCAGACAATCAGACACAGGAGGGCAAATACAGGAAGGAAGACCAGGAGAGGCTTCTCAATTCTTAAATTTCCCCTCCTCGACTCCCCTCCTCGAGACTTAGTCCCGCCCACAGGAGATGCGAGCGGAGGACTGAGGAGGGGAACCGAGGAGAGAGGAGGGGAAGCAGCAGGCGGTTAGAGAAATGAGAACTCCTCTCCTCTGAGCGTCATTTTAAAGAGACGTCCATTAATGATGTCAGGAGTCACAGCAGCCCTCTGTCTGATGGACAGATGTGTTCATGATGACTTATATATTTACTTTGATTCATTCACAGAGCGGTATAATGAGTCAATAACAGGCTACAGATGCGGACAGACACACACAAATATATTTATATAAATATATACAATTTAAAGTATGAGAGCACTCTCATAATAACGTAACACAATCAGAGACTGGATATATCCCCCCCCCCCCCCTCTCTCTGGTCGCTGAAATGGGGAATTGAAATTACGGGCCAAAAGTTGTATTTACAAGTATTAAAAGCAAGCATAGGACACCAAACCAACTGAGACCCGTCTGTCCGCCGCATCTACGCACTGTACAACACACACCTACAGCTCCTAAAGCATAATCAGGCTACAGCCGTTGTGTATTTTATTATGTGAAGCACTAAATGGTCTTAGAAAAATATCGACCCTTTGTTTGTAGATATCTACTAAACTACAGCAAATAAAGAGAGTAGGCCTGTTATACTGAGTGATATATAGCTCCTCCAGAGAGCCTCCTCGACGCTCGATCCTCGGTCCTCGGTGTGCATTTAGAGAAATTAGATGTCCTTCAAAATGGCGCGCTGAAATTAATTTCCGGGTCACTACCGGAGGACCGAGGAGTCGAGCAGTCGAGGAGTGGAAATTTGAGTATTGAGAAGCCTCTAGGGAGAACAGAATTTCAAAATAAACCCAAAACTGAACACACAAAACTCAACACACAAAACTAAAATCATGACAATAGGTCCCCTTTAAGATATATTGTGTCAATTAAAGCCAATGATTCTTATTGTAAGCTTTCTTTGCTAATTATAAATCTTAATTTAAGAAATACAATCTTAGTCAACTCAACCAAAACATTCATTTTAAGTTATTCTTTCTAAATAATAAATATTAAATAATGCAGGAATCATTGCTTGTAATAAGCAAAATATACTTACATTTGTCATTTTTGTCTAGTTTCAAGGCCCATTACGGTCTTTCAGTAGCTAGATTTTAATTCTAGTTTTAAGAATTCTAGCCAAGCTAATTTGGCTCACCCCATTGGCAGATGTTTTTGCTTGATACAGGAACATCTGACTTGATTCAATAATATTTTGCTTGTTTTTGGAAGGGCTGTTTTGTTATTTAAGTGAAACTTGTTGTTTAATAGAGTTTGATGCTGATGCAATATGTCAATGGTGTTGAACTGTTTGTTTAATATGCTGTCTATGATCACTAATGTTTAATGGGTTTAATGTCAGGTAAAAGGCTAACATTGAGATAGCTTTAATCATAAATTGTTAAATGTCTATCAGTGTTTGATGTGATTATTTCTGTGTGTGAATAAGTCTGTCTTTCTCCATGTTCTCTGGCAGATTGTCGGCCATGTTACTTGTATATGTTCCCTGGTGCGATGCATCTGTGTTCTCCTTCCTGCATTTTTCCATGTGTTCCCTCTGGGTTAGCTGCCCTTGTTTCTCGAGTCATCCCAGTTTGTTCCTCGTTCAGTTCGGCCTACTTTTTCTTTGTGTTGTATTACCTTGCTTGGTCCGAAAGTTTTGTTTTAACCTGTTCTGTCACTGCTTTACTTCATTTGTTATTTGACCGGTCTGTTTTACCTGCTCAACACAAATAACATGAATCATCACAACATTGTATTAAACACCCTCAATGTCTCAGTGTACTGGTTTACATGAGTAACTACCGTGAATATACAAAGAATAGACACTGAAAATGGATTCCAAAAGTTATAGATTTGGTTGTGTGCAAAGTTGACTAAATCGGATACATATGTTCAAATATCTACCGTGGAGGATCACAATATTGATGATTGATGAAAGTAGTTAATTGGTCAGGTTTGACCTCAACACGACAGGAGGGTTAAAGTGTTCAAATGACAAAACGCGGAGGGCTTTTAATAATAATAATAATAATAATATATTTTATTTAAGGCGGACACAAATGATAGGGAAAAGGTATTCAGGTGAAACAGATGATAGGGAGCACTACAGTGAGTAGGCTTATTTGAAGAGGTAGGTTTTGAGGAGGGTCTTGAATGTGGTGATTGTGTCAGACTGTTTTATTGTTAAAGGATCCACAGGAAAAGCATTTGTCATTCTGGGCGTTTTACTTCTTGCCACTCGCCACAGAGCACATGTGTTAGCTTCACGGTGTGATTACAGCACAGCTCACAGCCTCATGACTCTTTCCTGCAATCGCACCTGACACGTCTGCCCCCCCGGTGCCGACACACAGCCCTCACACTGCGAGTATCTGACACTGACACACGGTCTCCAGCCAGGAAACTTCCCCAGCATGACAACGGCAGAGTGTCTCACCTACAGGGGGAACATCTTCTCCTCTGAGGACTTAATCCATCCCACCTTCACCTTGACTTCCACGTGTAACTGACAGTCATATGGACGCTCGAATTAAAACAGTTTAATGCACTTTTAAGACTCATGTACCCATGATTCAAGCTGCTTTCCTGGGTTCTAAAGTGCTGTCAAGTGCCCTGGAAGTGTCACACTATTTAAACAATGTTCACCCATGATTCAGTCATGTACATACACATGTTAAGAGAAATAGGACGGGTGATTCGAGGATGATTGCTGGGACACAGGAGGAAGGCCAGTTAAAAAATAACAACATATTTTATCCAGGAAATATTTTAGTCGCACAATGCTAGACCTTGATCGGGTAACGGTAATTGATGCTGCATTTGAAGCTTTTATAGAGGCTGTAATGGCTTAACTACCCACATTTGTATTGCGTTAAGAAGTTAAGAAGTTATTTTCTTTTGATTTATTGTAGCAAACTTGTGAAATTCTACACAATGATTGAAAAACTTCCTAAAAAATAGATCAAAAGGTGACTGCGGTGCCAATAAATCAGAATCAGAATCCCTTTATTAGTCCCACAGAGGGGACATTTACATCGTTACAGCAAAAAAGAGGCAAAAACAGCTTAGTATATAGTTTGTTAGTTGGTTTTCTCATTTTAAAAACAGCAGATCCAAACCACACACTGACACTGACACACGGTCTCCAGCCAGGAGACCTCCTCAACATGACAACGGCAGAGTGTTTCACCTTCAGGGGAACATCTTCTCCTCTGAGGACTTAATCCATCCCGCCTTCACCTTGACTTCTATGTGCATCATGTACATACACATGTCGTTTTATTTGTTCCATTAATCATGTCTGCGTGACAACCCCCCCAGGATGTTCCCTAAGAAGCTCATCTGGCCTGGATACTAAACATTCCCCCGTGATCTATCTCCAATCCTGATCACCATGCAGGTACACAACCACGAGTGTTTACCAACGCCTCCATAAATACAAGCCATGTGTTATTTCCACCTGAAACACGGCTTAAGCATGTAATCCGTGTGTCATGCCCTGCTGCATGCACTCCATCAGGACATGATCGATGATAGGGAGCAGGAGAGGGTGTTTGCAAAGGAAATTCATAAAGGAGGAACGCATATTTACATACGGGCTGAAGAGAGTGGTTTCAAGCTAAAAGGGAGAAGTCAAATTCTTCCTTTTAAATATGTAAATGATTCCCTGGTGTCTCATCTGCCTCTGCTGTTGAGATAAATATGGATCCTGCATTCATTGTCATTTATCAAGTGAGAGATGAATACTTTGGTATTGATGCTTCTGTGCCTGTATTCTCTATCTAGATCTACATTACTCAGTATGGAAGGAAAACATTCCCTTACATTCATTTAAAAATAGTAAAACTTGACATCTGATAGCTTTATGTAAAAAAAAAAAATCAGTGAAATCATGGCAGGAGGGCAACACAACAAAGACTTGCTGTCTGCCTATTTGTTTTTCTTATTAATTCTCCTCCTGTTTAACTTGAGGTGAGGTGTTTGATTGCATTGCATCTCCGTATCTCTCATAATCGATAGAGGGATTATTGCCATTGCTTTAATTATATCAATGTCACAACCTCAATTGATATTTCCATTTTTGAAAAGACAAGTCAAAGTTTCTTGCCTTTGGTTTACAGTCTGATTAGCAACTTGAACAGAGTTGGTGTAGAGCAGTGTTTCTCAAACTTGTTCATACCAAGGACCACTTAACCAATAAAAAAACACTCACGGACCACCTAACTCCACAAATATCCCAAATCACATCGTTTTTCTAGAACAGATTACAAATCGCCTGAAAATGGTACAAACAAGTGGCAACATGTGTAATGAAGGTGTTGCGCGGGGCTATATCATGCAATCGAAAGTGAAACTTAAGATCGCTCCATCGCAAAGATATTCCCGCGAGAGTGCGGAAAACATACATGTATTTATTTATTTCAAATGTGAAATTGTACCAATATACTCACGGACCACTAGGGGCCGCTCACGGACCACCAGTTGTCCGCGGACCACACTTTGAGAAGCACTGGAGTAGAGGGACAATGTCTACGGTTTGATCGTATATCGGGAATGCTAAATCGCTGATGGATTCTGAGATAGCGTCTCAGTCGTTGCGTTTTACGTCTTTTGCTCTACACATTGACAAAATCGTTCAAACCTGGTAGATTACGGTAACCAGAAAGCTTCCGTAACCATACTGCATTGATATGCAGATCTTCCATGCACAATGCAGAATGTGTGTGTTTTGATCAGTAAAATCACGGTTTTCTCCTGGAAATAAAAGAAAAGTAGGAAGAGACAACACAACTAAGACTTGCTGTTACGCTTCTTTGTTTTGTCTCCGATTTAACTCCAGTTGGGTGTAACAGTCAAAACCCTGAATTTATATTTCCATTTTTGACAAGAAAAGACACAGTTCACTGCCTGTTGGTTACAGTCTGATCAGCAGCTTCAAACACAAGAATAGCGTCGGAGTGAAGAGACAACGGCTAAGACTTGATTGTATTTCAGCGAAAGCTACATTTCTTCCGATGGATTCCAGCATGTGTTTCACATCTTTTATTTTCCTTTAGTCAAAACCTGCTCAAACTTGACAGATGTATGGAAACCAGAACGCTTCTTTTGCCAAAATCGTGTTCCTTTGCTTACAGACACTTCATATGCAAATATCGGTGAAGAATGTGTTTGTCTTTATCAAGAAAATCACTGTTTTCTCCAAGAAAAAAACACAAGGTAGGAGGGCCAACAAAGACTTGTTTGTTTTGCCTAATTCTCGCCCTGTCTAACTCCAGGCGAGGTGTTTAATTGTGAAAGCATGAAACTCTTTTGAATCAATCTCGAGCTCAGGAGTTGTTTTTCCTTTTCTCCTCCCTCAAACCCTGACAGATGTGTGTGGCGTTGAGGCTCTGTGAAGTGAATATGCTGACATGGAGGAGGAGAGGTGAAGGTGTTCGGCAGTGACCTCCCTCTGGTCCTCCTCCTCCGCTTCCTTCCTCTCCGCACTAATGATTTATCCACTTGATTACCCATCAGCCATCTCACCTGCTCACCCCATCCCGGCCCGGCAGACTCTCAGCTTCAGGGTTCAGTCCTCGACCCGCAGATTACTGCTGCATTAGCTGCTTATTATATCAGGCTTTGTGGAGTTTAATATTTTAAAGACCTTATTTTGAACAGGAGCAGCTCTGTTAGCCCCAAAGTGCGGAACCTGCCGTTTCAATGAAGATGGTAGGTGATTCATCCTGGTCTCGTACACCGGTCATAGCTCTAAGAAACGGAATGCATTTTAAGTTAGTTATATCCCCCAAATAATCTATTGTATGTCATTCACGTAACTTCTGAACCAGAAATATAAATTGAACAAAGTCTGCATAGGAGAGAGAAGTATGGGAATGACCTTAAGAAACACAATTTTTAAAGTTATTTTAACCCAAACGTAGTCTTACTTTTCACATAAATTCGCCCCTTCCATAATTATTTTAGACCAAACCACAACCTTTACCTAAAATAACTTTTGTTAGAATTTGAACATTTCTGACCTTCTTGAAAAAGTACAATGAAAAGCCACTTAAAGGAGGGGTAGGTAAGTTTGAGAAACCGGCTCGAGATACACTTTTTGTTATATTCCATGGAATGCTCTTAACATCCCGATAGCAATGAATATCTGAAGTGCTTTGACAAAAAATCCATAAAAAAATGTCATCTGTGGAAGCCGTGGTGCTGTAAAAAGCACGACCAATCATCTGAGCCGGCCCGGCTAAAGTAACTGGATGGCCTACCTGCCTGTCAGCCTTCCATCTGTGCACACACTTATCTCGTGCCCTCATTGGTCATGTGCATGTTGGAGGAGGGGCTCTGTGAGGAAGTGGCAGATTTTTTCCGGCTGTGTATTTTCAAATTCTAGCGCACTCGAGCTGGTTTCTCCAAAAATTACCTACCCCACCTTTAAAGTGGATGTTAGTACTAATTCATAAAGAACTTTCTGTCTGATCTCACTATTTGTATAGTTGGCCCAGAGAAACGTCCATTAGGAGAAACCCGTTGCAGCTTCAGAAACTATGCAAATATACATGAAGAAGAAACATCTTCACTACCTTGAGGAAAATACAAAACGCTGCAAGAAATGAGGAATCTATGGAGTACTTATACATACATTTCGCAAAGATCCCTAAATTGAATGTTTGCATTTCCACTAAGTTATGCACGTCACTTTTTAAGTCTGAGCTCCAAATATGACCCGGCAGCTGGTGCATATTTTACAGCTGAAACAGAGGGAATCTACAACATCTCAATTAGTGGAAGTGATGCAGCCGTCTGTGTTGTCGGAGCACCAATTTGTGTTTTAGTCTGTGTTGTTACATAAAGTGCATATTTAAGTGGAAGCAGGCAGCAGGGTCTCGAGTGGCCCCGCAGACAAAGAGGAGACGAGGCCCCTGGAGGAGGCAGAGCTGAGAGTTAATGATCTTTCTGTATGCAAAGGCCACGGTTCAAAAGGCACCGGGATGATGGGAAGTGGCAAAACCCCATTAACTCCATGACAGAGTCTGCCACCAGTAATACGCTCTCTTCCCCTTTCTGTCTCTCTCCTCTAGGTGACTCAGGATTTGTCTCTATACCTCTCTCTTTTCCTCTCATACCTCTCATCTCCTCTATCTCTCTGTGACTATCTTATCCTTTCACTCTCTCCTGAAGTTTGTCCTTTTCTGTCTTTGGTTTCGGATGGCCATTTTGTTTCTCTCCATCCCTTTTCCTTTATCCTTTTCCTTTTACCATATGCTGCGCTGTCTTTTTCTTTTCCCCCGTATCTATAATCTTGTACTTCTCTTCACACAACAATCTTTACACGATCTGAATAAAAGCCCAAAGACCTTACATAGAACGAGACAACAAGTATAAACACTGAATAAATAGAAAGATATTAGGCCACACAGGAAGAGAGGTGAAGGGATGAAAGGATCTAAGGAGGGAGCATGAGGGGATGTGGGGAGGGAATGATGAATGAGTAAAGGCTTGCAGGGATGGATAAAGGGAAGAAAATATGTAGGAGGAAGGGATGACTTGGTGATGGGATGTAGGGAGGGAGAGATGTAGGGATGTCAGTACAGACAAGGTAAGAAGGGGAATAGATTAATGGAAAGGAAAGGAAGTGTTGATCATGACATCAGAGACAAGCAACAGCGGATGTGTGCAGGTGATAAGAGGTGATGAAGCCTGACCCCCCTCACTAACCTTTAAGTTAACCCATTAACATGATTTATTTATTCTTGTATTTGCCCTTAATGTCTATTAACACGGTTTATGTTTGATGCTTGAAGCTCCTGGTGACTCCCAGTTTGTGTTCCAGTATGGTTTCCAGACCGCCTAGTGTCAGTTTCTACCCTCTGTTGAGACTTGACGTCAGAACCAAACCATCAATCCCAATTGAAAGTCTCCAAACAGCAACCCCCATTTCAGGCGATTGATTTAAACTCTGTTGGGAAACTTCTGGAGCCTAAGTTATGGCTGCAAATCACAGAATCAACTGGGAGTCCAAACTGGAAGGCAGGGCCTCAGACAGGGCATGATATGTCAGCCAGACACATACTAATGGCTGCCATTTAGTCCCGGTCATACCCCCAGGCTTCAAAATGCCACCAACTGCGTGCATATAAATCACCAGAGACAGTGTGCTTTCTGAGCTCTGGATTGTTGCTACAAATAAAGGGAATGATCAGCCGTATATCACAGAGTCAGGAGTAACACCTCTCAAAATAGCAATCAGTATATTATGTCGTTGAATAAGGAGCATGCATAACTATACATTAATCCTGAAAAGAGAGAAGATGATTAATGCGAGATGATTTTTTGTGTTTTCCCTCTCCTGTAGTGTGTTCTAGGTAGGTTTCAGTGCATGTCAATGGTCTGCAAAGGCTGAATTCCCTTTGTTCCCTCCAGACTCACAGTAGAGACGATACATACTGATATACACCTGAACATCAGCAGGAGAGGACTCTTTAAA
>CALSBZ010039571.1:0-15066 GCA_943591055.1 Gobionotothen gibberifrons | reverse complement strand
ACAGACAGACAGACAGACAGACAGACAGACAGACAGACAGACAGACAGTGCAGCAGATGTGGAGCAACATTGAGAATGAGATGAAACTCTGAAGGCCTCACAGCTGTTCAACATCTGCCAACCTGAAACAGCTGGTGGCATTTTCCTTCCCTCTCCGTCAATGTCACAGCCCTCGAGGAGAGCTCACACTCTGAGAGGGATGACTCAATGATTGTGGGCAACATCTTATATTAAAGTTGTTGTTTTTTAGACACAAGTATGTCTCAAAGTCAAAACGGTTTTGTCTGGTCTTTCTGAGACGTTGACAATTTTAGTCAAAAGTCCTAAAATCAGCGTTGGACTATTTTAATTGCAAATCAATAGGGATGAAAGGACAAGTGGTACATTATTAACAGTTCTGTTTCTTCTTTTTGTGCTTTCCTTAAAACAACATGTTGGTCTTTTTTTATCAATATTATTTGTCCAGAAGTTTGTGTTTACACACTATTGATAAAAGGGGAGTATTACCACCACCTATCCCCGTTAACATCCATCTATTTACACATTCATCCATCAATTGAACCACTCTTCCCCATTAAGAGATGGCAGGTTGGCCTGTGGGTCTCACTCTGATCACATTATTGTTATTAGACTCTCATTACAGGCGGATTAATGAGTTTGGACACCCGTACGTGTGAGCCTGCTGTTTGATCAGCTGCTGCCTCACCTGTTACTGCATCAGCGTTGGCAGAAAACCCAATGGTTGGTCCAAAATGTACCAATCAAAAAGAAGTCTTGCATTCCTATACAGTACATCTTCTCTTGGACTTAAATATTCAGTTTAATATTCCATCCCTCACATACTTATGTATATATAATAACTTGCTTTATATTTTGTTTTTGTTATTGTTAATTTCTAAATTCAACATGTATTTTCTACTTTCTTGTTTATTTCTATTCTTTTTAATTTGTATTGTACAATGCCATGTCTTTTATGCTGCTGCAACACAAACATTTCCCAAATTGGGATCAATAAAGTACTATCTTATCTTATCTTACATACGTGTATTTTCACAATTCATTCTCAAACAGATATTGTATAGTGATGCAGTTAAGTTTGTGTGAATGTTCCATATAGTAACATCATAACTTAGATTAGCTTTACAGACAGCAGGCTCATACCAGAAGACCTTATCTGCTAACCTTTTTCTTTTAAGCAAAGTAAAGTTTCTGTACCTCAAAGCAGAACTTGTTTCTCTCCAACATAATGGAAATACTAAAGAACAATCCCTGTTCCTGAGCAGATTAGCGCTGGCACCAGACTTTCTCTTTGTTTGCCAGCTGTGGTAAAAAAACAATTGTTAAAAAACGATTGGAATGGTTTTCTTTATAGCACATAACTGTAACAGTTGGTTTTATCCATGCTAGCAGTATGGCTCAAGGGAAGGCAGCTGTGATCTTTCTTTCCTGACTGAAATATTCCAACATTCAATGGATGGACCGTCCTGAAATGTGGTCAAGACACTCCTGTTTCTAGTGAATCTAGTTTCAAATGCTCACTTGTATTCATAGAGCACTGCAGGGTCAGACTCCTGCATATGAGCTGAATGATGCACTTTTCCAGTCTTTGCAACTCCTCATGACTTTTACAGAGACAAGTCAGCATTCACACATACTCATACAAGGTGCCACATGCTAAGAGAGACTAACATTCAAACATTATCTTGCCCAAGGACAAGGGCTGAAGATCAAAACCAGCCATCTTCTGTTTGGAAGACGACGACCATCTACCTTTTAAGCCTCAGCTAACCCTACTTAGATCAAACATATGCTGTCCATCAGTGGTGAACCGTCAGGGACTTCAGGGTATTCAGAGAATACCCTGAAACACTCAGATAAAACAAACAACAAATCGATTTAATTATATAAATAGAATTGTATCAAATTGTCTTTCTTGGTCCATGCACTACGCATTTCAGTGGTTTTGTGTTAGAAAGAAAATGCAACCAATCAGATCGTGTTCTGGGTCTCTGGGTAGAATATCCTTGAACCAATGTATTCTATATCCTTGATCGAATGCCCTGGCCGTTGCACTGAATGAGAGCGTTTGGATTGACAGTTTGATCAACCAATCATATATTGATTTGTAGCCAATGGGCGTATTCTTTCAGAGTTTCCCTCGGTTCCAGGGTGCTCTAGTGCCCGCTAGTTCACTGGAGAGAGACAGAGGATCTAGATAAATGCGATGTAGCAATTCATTTGCCGTTTTATTGTTTTTAACGTTGAAATGACAAGTGCAACAGGTGAAGATGATAATGTGGCGGAATTGTTGTCAGTACCCTTTTCAAGACGACAATTCAGTGAAAAGACGGACATTATAACGGCGGCGGCGGGGGGGGGGGGGTGTCTACAAGAAGGTCCAGTTGTGATGGACCTTCACAACGAGAGGGGCATGGTTCGCCACTGGTGTCCATCCCATATATTCGCCTTAAGATGTGTGGTTGTTACGTGCCGTAGTGTTGTGTGGGTGTGTGTGTCTTTCTCTCTCTCCCTCTGATTGGCCCCAGGTGCAGCCTCTCCCCAGGTGCTCCCAATCCCCAATCAGGGCCTCCATAAAGGACCTGAGGAAGGCTGCAGTCGTTCTCTCCTTCTCCTCTGGCTGCATGTGTGCAGCACGTCCTTGTCTCTGTGTGAGGCCTGTGTCCAGTTTACCTCCTTGTGTCTTAGTTACTTTAAGTTTGTTTTCGCAAGTTGGCTGGTGAGCCCTTTTTCTTTTTGTCCATTAAAAGACCTGCTTGTGGCTTCAGAGATCAGTTTCCTCTCCTTTTTCTCTCGGCCGGTTATTTTTGCGTGTTGTTACTTCCCTTCGTACCCCTAGATCTAGAAGGGAACGTAACAGTGGTGATCTGGCTTTCAATAAATGACTGAAACACTGCAACACTGTCTGTGGGATCAGGTGTTCATACTGTTTGGTTTCTGGAGCTTTAGGCAACATGTAATTAAACAGCATTTTGAGGTTGTATGATACTTGAAGGCGGCAGGGAATATACAAAATGCACAGACAATTGAGCGAGGGGAAGACAGCTCATATCTGCCCAAGGACCTACTACTGTTTTAATCCGGCCAAGCTTACAAATGTAAATGTATTGTCAAAGCTAGAAACTCTATAGGTGGTACTGCATCCTTGTGTCCGCAGATGTGCTGTATAATATCCTCCATACGTGTTCGTCGTTGGTGCCACATGCCTCCTGGAGGAGTCATAAGAAGGGTTTTACTGCTTTGTTATCCAGTGAGCAGAAAATCATTTCTTTGGGGATTTATGTGATGGCAAAGCTGTGTCAAATATATTTCGCTAATGACATTTCTTTCTGAGTTGGCAGATCCGCGGCGTAATGGCCAAGGCCTGGGTGAGATCAGAGAGGGAAATGAGAGATGAAAGGGAGCGAGGGGAAGTGTGGAGGCGCTTAATGTGGATTTGAGTATAACTAAGGATGGATGGAGGGATTGGGTTGGGGTTAAATACGGAAAAATAATAAGAAAAAGAGAAAATGCACGTGGAAGTAATGCAGAAGGGAGAGCAGCAGAGGTTCTTGTTCTGACTTAAAGGTTTTCAGTTCTCACTTTCTGGTGCTGGAGTGAAATGCTTTATGGAAATGAAATCTCATAAAACTGTCTGACAACAATACGCCTCTCGGCTCAGTAGTTTGAGGATTCTGCGTATAATCTGCCCTATACTTCCTGTCAAAGAAAATAGCAGCAGTGTGGCCCCAGAAGTAGGACAAATGCATGATCAACAGGGATCTGTCAAAGACTAACAAAAGACAAAGACTTGAATACAAGCAGAACTCATATAGAGACACAGCTGGGGCAGGGCAGCAGGTGAAAGAATAAGGCTGACAATCACACAGGCATGACAACACAGAGACAGGAAGTAAAAACAGACCATTTTTCAGAATAAAACAGGAACACAGAGAAAGTACATGAGCGTTTTTTGGCGGAAGAAATACCGAATAGCCTAAGTGAACTGTAAGGCTGTCGATGAACCCTTTCCATTTACCTTTTGTCTTAGCATTAGCAACATCTAACATGAAATAATATCCGGGTATAAGGAAAACACAGACACTCATCACCGAGGTCACAATATCAATGGATCCAGCAGAGCAATAGCCTATAGGCAAAACACAGAAGATCAACACAATATATGACATCAAATGAACTTACCAAAGCTGAAGTAGATGGTCAACTTCAATCATTTTCTTTCCGTGTCACTGATTTTAATCGCTGTAAGCTGCTCTCTCTCGTCTCCTCTTCACATCTACGCTTTTCGCGGCACACATACTTCCAGCCAATCAGCTCTCTGAATTATGAGATGACGTTTGGTGGGTATGTCAGCACAGTGCCCCTATGGTGATTATTTGTTTGCCGCACACATTGAATAGGACAATATTCTGAGCATGCGCAGTGTCGTTTTTACAGCACCCATTCACTTTGACAGTGAGAGAGAGGGGCTTGACCCACGTCGCTCAACACGGCTCAATAGGCACACTGTAGACACTAATTAGAAGAACACAGACGGCAGCAATGTACAGACGAATCAGATGACTAAACATGATCTTAAAATATATTTTAAGATGTTTGTTTTTTTGCATTTCTTGGGAATTCTTATTTGAATTACTTTCTGCTGACACTAGGTGGGGCTGTGTGCACTTCTTTTTCAGCCCCCTTATCTTCTGTATGAGGGCAGGCGTATTGATGCCAGTTAGTTAAGGGCCAAACTCTATGCTTCAAGGTACCACAATGAATACAAGTGCTGTTGAAAGGAACTGTGGAGAAAGGGCAGTGAAATAACAAAACACTTATCCGGTTCAAGGCAAATGGTTTCAATTAAGTAGTAAATACTTTTGATTCGTCTTACTAAACCCCATTTAGAAATGTTTAGCATGTCAATGTTTGGTATCTAGTTTTTGAAGACAACCTCACCTATATAAACGGATAGTTATTTTTTACATTTTGGCATACTCCTGGGACCCAGCCCATTGAAAATGTAGTGGACATTTTGTTAACATGCATCTCCTTTTACTCGTTTGAGCTACTCTAATCCCTGATGTACTGTACAGAGGACATCCTGGTCTTTCCAGTGATATGTCATTGGTTAAAATTGCATGCTGGGAAGTTCCTCTTTCTTTTCATCCAAAATGGCTGGCATACCAAAAACAACATTTTATAGAAGCAGGAGGAGAAGTCAAATATTGTTGAATAATTGTAATTTTTACCATGAAAATCATATATGTTCTTGTTTATTAACCTGTAAGGAACTATACAATTAGTTCTGAAAGCAATTAAATAATTCAAGTTTTGAAATAACAGCTCTTTTATAAATGTCCATTCTAGTGGACGTCAGGACCGTCTTCATGGGCTTAATGACTCAATAGTGTTGCAGGAGACGGAACTGAAGCAGACATTTTCTGTACCAGATAGTTCAGGGAGGTTCAGATGTTGAGCTCTCAGATGATGAGAGAGATGAGGATTTCACACCTGGGATAGAAGAGGGTCAAGAGGAAGGGGGGGGGGGGAGATGCAGGAGGCTCCATGAGCGCACAGATACAGACTAAACCCCTTTCACACCAAGGCTTTTCCCGTTCTAGCTCCGTGCTAGAGCTTTTCTGGTTCGGAACCGGTTCTTCGGTTCAGCTCCCGCTCTGTTCACACCGCTCAGAGCCCGACTGGTGCTGCGTCATTGCGTCATCGTTTGCGTCATGACGTAATCGTTTGCGTGCCTGCTTCATAAAGCCAAACCGCGCAGAAACCCCTCACATCGACAACAACAACAATGACCGATTGTATTGAAGCGCTACTCGTTTTGCTCTGTCGAAACAAAATGGAAGAAATGGGACGACTTTACTACCAACGTTACAGTCGTGACATGCTACTTTCAAAATGTCTTACACAGTTACACAGTGGGCCAAAATTTAAAATTCTGTACTAGTCGAGGGCCGGACTGGTTCAATGTTTATTGCAAAACGTATTGAACTTATTGCACATATTAAACCTGGAACTAACAAAGCTTAAATGATTGCCTATAAAAACAACATTACACAGGGTTAGGCTTTTTGTTGTTGTTAGAGGTTGATCTCGCCCCTGCCCCTGCCCCTGCTCCTGCCCCTGCCCCTGCCCCAGCCCCAGCCCCCGCCTCAGACGTAAGTGTGACGTATGCGGTGCTTGCTTTCTAGACCGACAACTTTGTGGTGCTTGAAACGAACCGGATTGCGGAGCTTATCTCTGCTGAAGGTGTGAACAGGAAAAAACGGTGCTTTTCAAGCTCCAGCTCCGAACCAGCCCTGGAACCGCGTTGGTGTGAAAGGGGTAATAGAGACAGATGAGCTGGAAAGACATGGCCCTCTGTGGGCCAAGAGTAGCACGTATGTCTTATTGTTGTTTTTATTTTAAGTGGAGCCATGAAAAATGAGAATTGCCTCAGGAATGCAAGCTTTGTTTCTATGAGCATGCTCAAATGGAGACCACATCCATAAAACTATAGATGACCCTACAGCACGTGCCGACTGGAGTCTATGAGGTACTTTGCCAGTACATCGACTACAAAGTCTTTGAAGATCTGGAAAGATTCACCAAAAACCAAGCTAGTTTTGTATTGACCAAATAAACAGCAATGTTCAGATCAATTACTTATTTATGTTTTAAATAAATGTATTATTGTATTAATATCACTCTATAACCATAAGATGTTACATAGTCTATCTGTTCATTTTGGCTGTCTTTTAAAACTTAAATGGTCCCGACGTTCTCTACAGTGGACATACTGTAACATTTAAAAATTAAATTAAAAAAAGTCTATATTGCAAGATGTTTTTTTAACCCTAAATAGGTAGGAAATCCCAAAAAAAAGGAAATTGGAAGACACTTTTTCCCTCGGGTTCCAGGAGAATATGAACATTTTGCACCCAAAATCGCACAAAAAACGTAAAAATGTTAACAATATAACTATCTTATTATATAATATATAACAACATAATTATCTCAGATATTTATCTACTAGCTGTTGCACAACGGATTTAACTTGCTAAAAAGGATTACACTTTTGAACAGTCAATTAAGAAGGAACTGAGACCGGAAATGAAACTTTGGCACCATTTTGAGACATTTTGAGAAATAACATGCAAAGACAAACTCCAGGAGACAGAGGTTGAAAAGCTATTTCACTTTTATATGACACTAGAATGACATTTAAGAAAACAGAAAATAAAACCCACATGCATTTTGGAGAATGGAAATCAAGTTGGGAACATGAAGGGGGAAGAAGAGAAAACATACACACTCCAACACTCTTTGAATACATGAATACATCATCATCCTTTCAGTGGCCTTTGAATCTCGCTGGTATTTTATTCTAATACATGAAGTCATAAATATAATCTCCTCTCACCATATTGGCTAGCTATACGAGTCTCTAACTGTACATCTACTTTAGCATATTGCATATCTCGAATAGAGGGGGGAATCAATATTCATTTTATACTCCGGCCTCCCTGTGGACGGGAGATAATGTAATTGAATGAGAATTAGGACAACATTGAAGACGAAGTAGAGGAAGAGATGAAGACGGATCTCATCTCAAACCACTACAGAAGCATCCTGCAGTGTATTGACGTTGACATCTTTGTATATTTGTTACTGTACGCATGTGCTTTAATATGTGGCGTGTGTGAGTGCATATAGGTCCAACCTGAGGTCTACCTGCTCTGGGTTTTCATGACACAGCTATGTTATATGATGGGTCGTCAAACAAGTGCTCAAAGTCACATGTTACACCAGATCCTTGCCATAGTACAGGGTATTTTCTACTGTCTTGCTACACTCAAGCAGACCTGAGTCAATAATCATTTGGGTTTAATGCAGCAACCATCTCATCTTCTGAATTCCTGAATCTGACAGTACACTGAACCCACAAAACTCATACCCACTACTTCACACACATATGCGAAGCAGCTCAGGTGTATTCTGGGCTATTGAACAACGACAGAGGGTCAGAAAGGCAGTTTGATGTCATTCAGTTTGCTCTGACTGGTCCCACAGACCAGTGCATTTAATATTAACGCTCTCTGTTTTTCTTTTAAAATAAGTATCAGTGGCTTTTGATGCAAACCCAATAAACGGAGCTGCACTGAGGTGAGCACTGGACAGAATTAAAGACAACTGAACTGAAGAGGTTGAGTCAACAAGCCAATGCTTCTGGTACCAGAGTTCTTTAAAAAACACAACGCTTTCAAGCTAACATTAGCCTTTGACTTTGTTGAAGCCAGTTCTTCATCAAGTTTTTTCTTCTTTGGGTCTAATGGAGTTTGACTAAAAGGCCAAGTGTATTTTGGATGGCATCATGTTCTAAGAAGTAATCTTTCTAACAAACAAATGAGAACAAGACCACCTCTTTTTGTTGTACCAATGTCTGGTCTGGTTTTGAACAATTTAGCAGGTATATATGCAAAGGTGATGGCAGTCTACAGCCTTGCTAGCAGCTCTGTGAGGCTGTGGTTGAGCATAGTGGTGCTTTGAATGTTGCTGGATGGAAACATTAAGGGGTCTCAAAAGCTGTTACACTTCATATTTAGGGTACTATGAACTTCTTTGAAAGGTTTTATGACAATACGTGGTGTAAATGTCGAGATAGTTCAACATAATTGTAATCGTTGACCTGTTGTTGGTGTAAATTTAAATTAATGGGACATTCAAGTTCATTAGGGTTTATTTACTGGACCCCAAATATATATATATATATCTCCAATAGCAGTTGAAACATTTCATTCTAGACCAAAGTGGTGAAGCAATTGACGGACCAAAAATGCCATCCCTACATTAGCCATTGAGCTATCATGGAAACAAATTGACATAACTGTACAAATGACTAATGAGTATTCTCAAAGCCAATATCTTTGAACCACTTAGCAAACGAAACAAATCCATCTTTTCTTAATTTCCTGTGAAGTATTGAGTTTAAACTCTTAGATACGCACTGTTTAGCAGTCAGTCATCATCTGAAGCAGAGACGAGGAAAACTAGATGACATCAAACTCTTTCCTAGTGTAACGTCTCTCTATGTTTTATTAATATGTTGAATGTTTTACCCCCTGCCTAGTGAAGTATATTTGATCTGTGGGAATCCCTACTCCACATTTAACATGTAAGTAGATGGTTAATATACGTGGGAAGTATTTTTAAGCTTATTTCAAACTGTTTAAATGTGTTAAATACATATTTTAGGAAATCCCTGGATGTCTAACCAATACTTCTACAAGTTATTTCCAGGGACAGATCTCTCTTACATGTATATATATATTACTTCCATGAGAAAAGTCTGGGGTTTAAACCCTTTTAACCAGCGTGTTAGGTCGTTTTTTGCCCAGGTCTGCACTCAATACATTTTAGCCCTTTCATGGGTATGTAGAAAGCACAAAGAGTCCACTCTGAAAGTGGCCAACGCTTCCACCGACCCACATGTATTCTCAGCAGCAGTCACATATCCAGCCTTCTATTAAAAGACGCCCTTTGTCGATCATCAGACTGTAGCTCACAAACAGAGACAGACATGTCTACATTCGCACAACTTCAATACGTTGAAGTTGAAAAAAAGGACACAGTGAAATAAACAAGCTTTCATTTCTCAGTTACCCGCAACAAACCTGCTTACGAGGAAAAAAGGTTGGTCGATGCTACTTGTTAGCGATGGATATTACAAAATAAAACTGTACAAAGTTCAGTTCTTCCTCAAAAGAAGCTTCAGAGTTTGCCATCCGTCCAATCTTGACAACACTGAGGTTGACGGCACGTTGGGTCTAGCTTTTAATGTCTTTAATGTTTGTTTCGAAGCAGTACACTTATAAATATCATCACTTTAGTAATGTTCATCAATCACTTTAATTGTCATGCCTGTCTGTAGCTTTTTCAAATATCCTGTATTTCAGATTGTGAAACCCAGATCTGCCAAAGGCTGAATTCTGGTTCTGTTTTGTTTAGTCCTTTCATAAAGCAACAATCTCCTGTAGAAAAGAGAGGATTTAAAAACTCAGAAGCAACTGTGTTCTTTTGAGAAATGACTAACCCCAAGCAGCCGGATCCAGAGAGGAATGAGAGACGATTCAAAGACACGACAGGGTTTCAGAATCGGGATCACAGGACATGTATTACAAGTCTCTTCCCGTTCTGTTCACGGTCCAGAAATGCAAATTGTCAAAGACATCCACTCCAGGGAGGCAAGAAATGTTTCATCTATTTTTCCTGGAGCTTGTGTCTGTGGGTTTCCCGCTGAAGTCTGTGATGTCCTCCTCCTCCCCTGCCGCCCTCTCCTCCGTCCAGGGGTTGGACAAGTAACCGTGTGCATCTATGAGGTGGCGGCCATCTTTACTCCTGGCGGATACATTGGTTTGGTCCAGTGAGCCCGTGCTGTTACACTTCTTCACCAGCGGGGGTGCCAGAGAGCCCGGGCTGAGCAGCGACGTCACGGAGAGACTGTTCAGCGTTTCTGACAAATGTTCGCTGTTCAGGGTCTGCCGACAAACTTCCGTCCCCGTTCCCACTTCCTCGTCTGAAGGGTCCATTGAGTCCTGACGTGGGCATCCAGGGCTGGTGCTGCCCCCCCCACAGCTGCTCTGGCTCCTCTGGTGCCCCCTGGTGGCCTGGAGGGTAAACGTAGTGCTGCGTCTCTTCAGCAGAGGGGGGTCTCCTGAGGCTGGTTCCTCCTGGGGATGGATGGGGAGAGGCATGGGGAGGGGAGGGGACACACAGAAGCTGAGCCCTTCCTCCAAAGTGGTCTGCAGGCTGCCCTCTGAACTGCCCGTGGCCAGAGAGGAGTCACTGTGGGACGGGTGCTGCTCACAGAGGGAGGGGGTGGTGAGAGGAAGGGAAATGAAGAAATTAGTACTTAGAAAAAATAGATATTAGATTAGATTAGATTCCTTTATTGTCACCACACAGAGTCCAGCGAAATTCCAAGTATTCCCAAAGGTGCAATCACACATAACAGACCGTATAAGTATCATTTGACAATACAAGCTAAAAACATTTAATATATACTTATAGATATATATTGATAGTGACTGTTATTTTGTATATATTGATTGTTGTGCTTTTATTTAGGTCTTAATGTGTTCATATGTATACATGTGTATTTTGATTGTGTGTATATTGTATATACATCTATTTAGACATATTTTTATATATATTTGATTTTGTATTCGGGATTGTGGGAAACGGTATTTCGATCTCTCTGTCTGTACACACAAACTGAAAGATTGACAATAAAGTTGACTTTGAAAACATTATTCCTGGTTTGCACCACAACACATGTTATTTATTCACACGATTAGGTTTAAAATAGTGTTACACTTTCTTTTAAATGCTTGAACAAGACTTCACATTTGCTCCAGCCTGTGGGCAGTGCTTGGTGTTTGCTCGGCTGTTTTCAATGTGGCGGACGGGTCACAAACGTTCTAATTTTACAGAGGACATTTGAGGAGAAATTAAGGCAATTTAAAAGCATTAATGTTGCTTCATATATCATCAGCGCTGCCAAGTGCATAGCCTGCCAACGGCATGCCGTGCTGACAGCAGTGTCCACAACACGCACATCTTTGCTATTGGTTGAAGCTGCTATTTTGATGTTCAAAGTTCACCAAAGTGGAACTCGTTCTGATGCAAAGACACAAGTTCGCTTCAGCAACGGAAGATAATCTTCTTATTTGCCTCTTTGCTCAACCACAATCTTTCTGTCAAGTTATAACTTATTACACAAGAAGGGCCAAGCATGTTTGAACAAGCATTAAGGACTAATGAATCCAGTTTTTCTTGAATTCTGCTATAACCTATAATTCAAATCAAGTACGTTCCTGAATCAGATTCTGAGTTGTTTTTCTTCAACTCTTTAAAAAAGTAATTGGACTTTAGAAAGTTGCACTAAAAGGGCTGATTTTAATAACCCATTAAGAGAAGTTTAAAACATACATTGTTAAATTGAAGGTAGGTTTGAGCCATTGGTCAAAACTATTTCCCAAATTGGGATCAATGAAGTACTTCTTATCTTATCTTATCTTGACTAAAATGTCCATGTATGGTTTAAAGTGTAAAGATCGTCCTGATTGGTGCACCCCTTCTTATCAATGTGTCATATAGCATTTGTTTTATTGCAAATGATCCATCAACATTATTCATACATCCAGCACTGTTACTGCCATGCTCTCAAAGGAACATTTGACTTTATGAAAAAGGAGAAATGGAGGGATTGGCAGAACAGAGATGGAGGACAGGGAGAAGAAAGCCGAGGCGTTCAGAGACACCAGAAGAAGACGTAAAGAGATAAAGGAAACACAATACAAAGGGACCGGAGAGAATGTGAAGATCCAGAGTGTGCACGGTATCAGACTCGGGGCTAATTAGCTGAGCGCCGCAGAGCTTTGGATCATAGAGGCACTCAGGCACGAGCTAAACAAACCCAAAACAGGTAGAGGGGAGAGAAAAGAGAAGCCCGTCTCCATGGTTACACGGCGGCAAGAACTAAAATAAGTGCCTTTTCATCCTCGCTTGTTTTCATGCCGAAGCCAACGCAGGGGGAGGTGTTGGATTCAATACGAAATGAGATCATACCTTTATTTATAACTAAATAAATGATGGGGAGTTTCACACAAAAGAACATCAATAGAGGCGGGGAGGCGTGTGTTCCACAGGTTGGAAACTGGAGGTTGCAGATACATTTCTACAGGTGTCAGGTTACTCAAAATCTACTATTCAGTTTGACTTTCAGCTTTAAGGTCACTATTTCATTTTCACTTTTGTTCCAGCACTGCAGCTATGGAGTCTATATTGAAAAAAATCAACAGGTAATTGGTTTAATGCTCTTTCAACTATCAGTTACACATTCATTACATTACACTGGCTTTTAATATAGTTGAGCATAACATTTTGATATTTGTTATTATTGTTATTGTGCTTTTTATCTTGCTTTTAATTATTGTTTTATTATGTTACTCCTATTGTGTTATTTTATATGTGTTCCCTGTACAGCACTTTGGTTAACTGAGGTTGTTTTAAATCGGCTATATAAAGAAATAAAGATTGAGATTGAGATGCTTATTATTTCCTTAAAACATAGGCTATTGTATCAAGTCTGATTGTTGGCGTTTGTACATACAATAAGGCCATAGAGTCACATTTCAATAGCTTGTTTGAAATGTAACATCAGAACTTATTTCCCAAGTCAATTGGAATAAACAGCGTTTTGGCGGCAGGGGAACATTGTGGGACAGATCAAATGTTTTAAAATAAAAACGGCAATTTTCACCAGTCTGTTATTACCAGTTGAATCACTATGTGTCCTCTCTGGATACTTCTGTTCCAGTAACAAACTCCTGAACAATGAAAACTGAAGTCATCATAACAGAAATACAACAACTGAGGCCTGTACTCTGAATCCAGCTCAACAGACCCTGGATATGTTTGAGTTACCCGGCTTAACTAACCCAAAACAAACGCAATGTCGCTAAGCGGTCCTACGACGCTGGTTATCAACTCGGTAACTCAAGCCAGGGTTTCTCTGTCCGGCTGAGTGCGTGTTCACATGAAAGGGGCGGGGCTAGCAACATTTGACCAATTAAAAACATGGACAAGCGTACTGACAGCGCAGCGTCATACTTCCTGAATCAAAAGTCAACTATATAATTAGACAAATATGAAGACGTTAAACTTTAAACATCCATGACTTAAACACTTTATCCAGGATCAAAGCCACATAGCTGCACCTGCAAGGTGAATACAGCTGGGAACAGAACAAGTGTTTGAATGCGTACATTAACAGGTTTATGATATCACTGCCCCGTCTAAGACACCATCTGACTTTAATTACATTTGACTCGAGTGTTTCGTCAACTTAATGTGTTGCTTAAAATAATACTTCTGCATACAGTATGTGACACTGTGAGTGTTGCACGGCCAGATGCGGCTCAGCTGACTCAGATAAGGAGATATATGATACATTATGATGTGATATGCCGCGGACTGTACTGTTACTTTGATCCAGTTACTTATGTTGTGGCAGATATTTAAGTAAGCTTTCTTAACACTAATGTTATAATAGTCAGATTGCTCTGAAGATGGGAGGTGATATTCTATTAATGTTCACGTTCACACAGTCTGTGATTTTTGCCGGCCGTCTTTCCTGCAACGGCAGTTTTTCAGTATTTCCTTTCTCCTGTAATGTGACTTGATCGCTTTAAACTCCGCACACTGAGCTCTGATTGGTCAGCAGGCGGTGCTTTCGCTGAGTTGATCTCTTAGCCTGCAACCTAACCTGCTCCGGGGCAGGTTAGCCGCTCAGCATAAGTTACCATGGTGATCTAGCCTGCTAAAAAGAGAACCAGCGTCGTAGGACCGGAAACCCTGAGTTAACCCTGAAGTTAGCCCGCTAAGCGAAAATCCGGCTTCGTAGTACAGGCCTCTGCAATGATGGCATTGGACGCTTTTGTTATTGTTTTGATTGAAAGACCCCTAGTGTCTAAATTACATATAGTGCGTTTGAATGTTACCCTATCTTCTACTGTAGATCACTGTATTTCGGTTCATGAGCTCTTTCTACATTATACATATATTGGCAAATCCCAATTCTACCTTTGGGTTGTTACGGTTAGTTTAGGGCATTTGGTTGGTTGTAGATGTTCCTGTATAATGCATAAACTCGTTCTTTCTAGACGTGTTAGTAAGATATATGTTTAATAATTACTGTTCAGTGTCTAGGCCCCTATTCTAAAGCTTCAGATCCTGTTTCATACATTTTGTCTCACAATTCTAATATTATTTGTCTTATACATCATTTGGCAAATCCAATCTGCCTTCCTGAATTATTTTTTGATCCATGACAACTCTGGTTCACTCTGGTTCATTGATCTATTTACAGTCTGAGGTACTGATACAGTCCATCCATCCGTCCATCCATCCATCCATCCGTCCGTCCGTCCGTCCGTCCGTCCGTCCGTCCGTCCGTCCATCCATCCATCCATCCATCCATCCATCCATCCATCCATCCATCCATCC